>JAHDVE020007325.1:0-26396 GCA_022606495.2 Halesus radiatus | reverse complement strand
TTTCGGTCGAGTGTTAAAGGACCCAAAATCCGCTAGAAATAAGCTCGTAGTACACGGCGAATATAATACATATTTATATTTCAAGATATAATATACGAAGATGTAATATATTTCATTTTATGAGGAAGAACATTGGACGACAGAACAGTAAGAAAACGTTGATTACCCAACTAAGAACAAATCCCCTTTTAGGAAAGTCAAATTGACAAGTTTCGTCCATATTAAGTGCCATTATATAAAAATAGAAGGGAAAAAAGGTAGTATTGACATAGTATGGCAATATAGTATATCTAGAAAAAAGTATAATAAATAAGTATAAAGAGATGTAAAAACTAGTACAGAAAAAAAACAATGGTGTGCACAAGATGATTAGAGTATAGTATAATAATTAATATGGAATAATAGTTAAGTTTAAAGATATAAGAAAAAAAGTACAGAGCAATCATTTAAGTATACCAGATAATTTGAGTATATTATAATATTTAAGTACTTATGAAGGGATGAGAAAAATATATGGATATATATATATATATATATTTTTTTTTTATATGAAAAAAATGTCACATGATATCTAGATGTGTTACTCCAAATAATCTCAGGAATCGCTGATTCAAGTCTATCGGGTACCTACATCTTGTTATAATATATTCACCATGTGAAACAAGCTTAAAACGCTGAACAAAACTGTGTCCATAAACAAATTTAAAAATAAATATCGACCACAATTAGTACGACCCTTGGCAGTGATCGCGGTAAATTTATTAAAAAGTGATTGAAAAACACGGAAACCTTGACATAAAATTGGGGGGGAAAACTTCCCTCCAGTTGGGGTGGAGATATTGGGGCTCTAAATAAGTGGGGCGGTCCGAGTTTGCGGCCAGAAGGCAATTAAAAGACTACGAACCCCTTAAATTAACCGCGATCCCGAGTTGGGACAAACGCACTCTATAACACAGAATGCGGTTGATCTGAAATTGTTTTCCAAGTAGCCACTCTGCAGTCGCTTTTCTCAACTTTAATAATCCTTGCAAAATCAGTTATTTAAGTTGGTAAAGAATTTTACCAAAAGTCAACTAATTTAAATGCCAGATTTTTAGAACTTTGACTGTGAATTTCCATAGAAGGGAATCAGCAAATGCTGACAGTTTTAAAATGGCCTTAAACGCCGAAACAGCTGTCACAATAATAAAAACTAAAAACACTTGCAGAACTTAATAATAACATTATTAAATTTGATTTACATTAAATTAAAAAAAGGCCCATGACACCATTACGGATTTCGTATATAGAACACAGTTGTTTAATTTATTTTTTTTAATTTTTATTTACATAAGAAATAAGTACGTTTGTGAATATTAGATGTACCCCTGGATGAAATTTTGAAAGGAAAAAATGTTAAATCGTGTATTGACCATATTGCAATACGTAACCGCTGTAACACTCTATTGTCATGTATTGACCATATTGCAATACGTAACCACTGTAACACTGTATTGTCATGTATTGACCATATTGCAATACGTAACCGCTGTAACACTGTATTGTCATGTATTTACCATATTGCAATACGTAACCGCTGTAACACTGTATTGTCATGTATTGACCATATTGCAATACGTAACCGCTGTAACACTGTATTGTCATGTATTGACAATATGTAAATAAGTACGTTCGTGAATGTTAGATGTACCCCTGGATGAAATTTTGAAAGGAAAAAATGTTAAATCATGTATTGACCATATTGCAATACGTAACCGCTCTAATACTGTATTGTCATGTATTGACCATATTTCAATACGTAACCGCTGTAACACTGTATTGTCATGTATTGACCATATTGCAATACGTAACCACTGTAACACTGTATTGTCATGTATTGACCATATTGCAATACGTAACCGCTGTAACACTGTATTGTCATGTATTGACCATATTGCAATACGTAACCGCTGTAATACTGTATTGTCATGTATTGACCATATTGCAATACGTAACCGCTGTAACACTGTATTGTCATGTATTTACCATATTGCAATACGTAACCGCTGTAACACTGTATTGTCATGTATTTACCATATTGCAATACGTAACCGCTGTAACACTGTATTGTCATGTATTGGCCATATTGCAATACGTAACCGCTGTAACACTTTAAATTCATGTATTGCTACTAATAAAATATCTGACCATTATGTAATATAAGTAGCAATAGGGAAGCAGGTAATTTCAAAATAAGTTAATGAAAATATTGAAATTATTGATAATAAATTGGTGCATTCTAAAGTAAAATTGTAAACAGGGATAAATTATTAAATACCGTGTGTCCTTCAGAACTGTACTATAAAATAAAATAAAATTTTTAATATTTATGAAGAAAAAAAAATGAGAGTTTCGTAAGATTTGTGTAAAATACAATTGTATAAAAAATAACCTGAATAAAGTATTAAAAAAAAGAGGTTGTTTATTCGAAACTCAACATTGTTTGACGATATAACACGAGCCTATAATTAGGTGGGCTAAATATATTTTGGGTACCATTGATTTATGAAAATCGTATAAAATGCACAGTATTTTTTAATACAATTTCAATATAAACAATTTATATCAAACAGCAAGTGAATAATAATTTTGTCTTTTTATTTTTTTTAATCAAAAAACTCTTTGACCCTTCAAAATGAAATTCAAATCATCAGAAAGTCTACTTTTTGATGTTTCAATAACAGGAAATTAATTGGTGTCCATTTTGACGGCGTAGAATAATTTTCTGAGCAAAATAATGATTAGGTGCTTGGGAAAACTGAAATACTTTGAACGAAAATACAGGTTGTCTGAAGATATTCGCCAGGAAACTAGACGGAAAATAAAAATAACCAACGCTACATTCATACTGAATTCTTTATACGAAAGTATATTATGAGCAAGTTTAGTGTTATGTAGTCGTTAGTGCAGTTATACAATAAATATAAAAATACATTTCAGAACGTATAAGTGGGTAGTAAAATACAATTTTCCATAATTGGCAAAAATAATTTCTAAAATAAAGATATTTTTATAAAAGATGCAAAAAATGCACGACCTACATATCAGAAAAAAGCTAGCTGCCTGCCCGCATGGCAGCAGAGCGTTCTGGTCGCTAGCTGGCTCCATAGGTCGCAATTTCTGCAAATCCAGTCTGCCGCCTCTTACCAGACTCGACGGTTCACTAGCAAACAATGCTACCGAAAAGGCCAACTTTTTAGGGAAAATGTTTGCGGAAAATTCGGACCTTGATGATCGGGGTGCCATCCCGCCGTCGGTTCCTCACTACGGCGTCTATATGATAAAGCTGAGGATACGGCATCGGGATGTACTCCTTGTCTTACGGGGACTTGATGTTAATAAAGCTAGTGGGCCTGACGGAATACCTGCCCTGGTATTGCAGAGGTGTGCTGCAGAAATTCCTCCAGTTTTGACAAAGCTCTTTAAAATGTCCCTGAAATGTGGCTCTGTGCCCTCTGGTTAGAAAAAAGCGATTATTCATCCTATACCTAAGAAAGGTGACCGCTCAAACCCGGCCAACTACCGCCTCATAGCGATCACATCAGTTCTGTCCAAGGTGATGGAACGTGTGATCAACGACAAAATGCTCACATACCTCGAGAAGAACAAAATCATTAACGACCGCCGGTACGGATTTCGGCGGAACCGCTCGTGCGGTGATCTTCTCGCGTATGTAACGCATGTTTGGGGGCGGTGACTAGAACGTTATGGTGAGATTCAAACGGTCTCACTGGACATTTCTAAGGCCTTTGACCGGGTTTCGTACCGAGGACTTGTCAACAAACTGCCTTCTTACGGACTTCCTGTTTCCTTCTGTACGTGGATTGCCGACTTTTTGAGGGAGAGATCGATTCAGACGGTTGCTGATGGTTTCATCTCTTCCTCGCATTCAATAAATGCTGACGGCCCAGAAGGACCGGTTCTGTCTCCGACATTGTTTTTGTTGCATATCAATGACCTCTTGACATGTGCACCAATCCATTGTTACGCGGATAACAGTACAGTCCATTATTGCTTTTTGTTTGACAAGCGCCCAAAGGGTGCACAAACTCCAACGGCTCGGAGGGCTTTGAAGCAGAGAATGGACGGTTACCTCGAGAGGGTCTCCTCTTGGGGTAAGAATAACCTCGTCGAATTTAATGTTTCAAACACCCAATCATGTCTGATTACGTCTAAAAGGGATCGAAATGACAATCTAGTCTCATTTAATGGAAGCAATCCTCCCAACCAGCCCTTGATTGATATGCTTGGTGTGACTTTAAGTGACCAGCTCAGGTATGGGGGCTCCATCGAAAACCGAGTAAAGTTAGCCTCTCAGAAGCTGGGCGTATTGTACAGAGCCCGCAGATACTTTAATAGTACACAACTGCTGACCCAGTACAAATCGCAATTGCGCCTCACTGTAGAATTTGGCAGCCACCTCTGGTCGGTAGTCCCAAAATATCTGAAAAAAACACTTGACTCGCCTATCTTAACAAACGATTGCAATCTTTGTAGCACAGAAGTCAGGTGGGAATGCTGTCCTTGTTTTACCGGTATTTTAATGGAAGATGATCCGAGGAACCAGCGTCATTGATCCCTTCGGCACCGGTGCATAGTCGGGAAACACGCCAAACGCGCGCCCAATATTTGCACACGGTTGACATTTCTCACATGAGAACGGGTAGCTTCTACGATTCGTTCTTGTGTTCGACAGTTCGGCTGTGGAATGATCTGCCGGCCTCTGTGTTTCCTCCATCCTATAACATGGGTCTCTCCAAGACCCAAGTTCACTCCTTCCTATCTTCTAAAAGACCCTCCACAGAGCATCCCCAAAGATGATATAGGCCTTGAGGGAAATTATTTCCCTCAGGGTCTCCTGTGTGGAGTTACTGTAAAAAAAAGATAAGATAAGCATTTTGTGAAAAAGGTGATTTACGGGGGATATTTGATGGTCTCCTGTCCCAAAAATATTAATTAATACAAATTGAAAAACGTTTACTGAGGATTAATTGTTTTTGTGTTTAAATCGTAGAAGTCCATTTTATTTTTTTTAACAAACGAATATGGATCAATTTTAATAATGTTATTATTAAGTTGTGCAAGTATTTTAATTTTTATTATCATTACAGTTGTTTCGTCGTTCAAGGCCTTCTTCGAACTGTGGTTAACCCACATTGCGACCACTTACTTATATGATTTTATTTACACCCATCTAATTCTAATTTGGACGTTGTTTAAAATTATTTATTACCGGTAAAACCGATTTGGTTAGAAAATAATTAAAATTCTGTGAAGTACTTATATTTATAATACTTTTCCCGCATTTAAATGATAATGTTTTGAAATGGCATTCTACGCCGAAACAGCTGTCACAATAATACAAACTAAAATACTTGCAAAACCTAATAACACTACTTAATTTCTAATCAAAATTATAGTGGATATTTGACGGTTTCACGTCTACGGAAGACCATCAGGAGGACCTCCATCCAGACCTCACTGACAGTAATAATATTATTCTTGAATTGGTGTACTCTGCACCATAAACTTCCCACGCGCCGGCAGAGAAGTACTCTGAATTAGTGCAATCATCCCTCCAAGAACATTTCCGTAGCGCTGCAGTATCTCGGTAGACAGAGACGTGCTCTTCTTCGTCTCTCCGTATCCTCCATGTCCTTCAAGTCGTCTGTGATATTATGTCCCAAATGTTTAACGACACAAAGAACATCCATTTTCCTTCCATCCAGCCATATGGAGGATGTTTGCATAAGATCATTTTTACATTTGAAAACCATAGGTATTCTTTGATATACATTTCCCATGCGATGGCGGAGAAGTTCTCTGAAACAGTGAACTCGCCCATCCAGAGACATTTCCGTAACGCTGCAGTATCTCGGTAGACAGAGACGTGCTCTTCTTTGTCTCTCCGTATCCTCCATGTCCTTCAAGTCGTCTGTGATATTATGTCCCAAATGTTTAACGACACAAACAACATCCATTTTCCTTCCATCCAGCCATATGGAGGATGTTTGCATAAGATCATTTTTACATTTGAAAACCATAGGTATTCTTTGATATACATTTCCCATGCGATGGCGGAGAAGTTCTCTGAAACAGTGAACTCGCCCATCCAGAGACATTTCCGTAGCGCTGCAGTATCTCGGTAGACAGAGACGTGCTCTTCTTCGTCTCTCCGTATCCTCCATGTCCTTCAAGTCGTCTGTGATATTATGTCCCAAATGTTTAACGACACAAAGAACATCCATTTTCCTTCCATCCAGCCATATGGAGGATGTTTGCATAAGATCATTTTTACATTTGAAAACCATAGGTATTCTTTGATATACATTTCCCATGCGATGGCGGAGAAGTTCTCTGAAACAGTGAACTCGCCCATCCAGAGACATTTCAGTAGCACTGCAGTACCTCGGTAGGCGGAATAGTTGGCAATAGGCGTTCTTATTACTCTTAGTATATACCATTGGAACGCAGTATAATCTATCCACAGTCTAATCTATACATAAATGTGCAGAACGCGTTGAACAGTATTATTTGATCTGTATTTAAATGAATTTTGATGCACATAAGCAGGTGTGCCAGGCGTATTTTGGGAAAACCTTCGAGAGATACGTCACTAGTACTAGGGCAGTTCAACTGATTTGTTCCGGGCTGCAGACAGGGTAAAGATTTCCCCGATAAGAGAATGCACTTGAAGAACATAAAGTGCTCTGAACTATCTACGATTAGTTCTTTATTCAAGATAATGGAGTTCTTGAATGAAATTGATACCAGAAATCTAATGCTTGAAATGCATGAAAATATTTGTATCGAACGTGTCTACAAAGTGGATTAATTTAACCAGATAAAGAAATTTATTTAAAATCGAATATAAATTAATGCACAGCACATGCAATACCAAGCCGAGATTGCGCCATAAATGCAATACCGAGCCGAGATTATACAACACGTGCAATACCGGCATAGAATGCGCGCTATAAATGGTATACGCATAGCGGTATGTGCTCTCTTTTCACTTCAACATTCCAGTATTCTGGACTTGAAGTAGGCATACCACGGTTTTGCCAAACGTCTAAAGAAAATTGAAATTTTGAGACGAATTTACGGTTTGATCGCTTGTGCTTTTCTCGGAATTTTCGGTAAAAGAGCAAATAACAAGTCAATCTATGTTTGACAGAATGTTCAATATTACCTATTACCATGTAATGAATTTAGCTCGGAAATTTGTGTGGAAAATATGAATTTGATATTGAGTACTTGTTCATGCATGTTTTAAATAAGTTATTCTCGGTGACCGGTTAAATCAGCACTCGTGTAAATCGGTACACTTTTTAAAGGTGATATTTAGTCATTAAAAGTAGCTAGCTATTTTTTCACTATTTGAATGTCTATATCACTTTTAAAAGGTGTACAATTAATACGTGTGTTGATTTATCATGAAACCGTGATTCACTTAATTCCACTAAAAATAAATCACTCGTGCTTTGGGCAGAAGGTTTTTAAAATCTCGTGAACACTAGCTTTATTGACCTTTACTTCGAGTATTAATCAGAACATGCCTGCTTTTCTGAAAAGAGAAACATATAAATCTTTTATGATTTATGAGAGAACATTCACACTTTATTGAAAACTTCTTCGTTTTTTTTTTGTGAATACCGCACAAGAGTCCGAAACGCTTCATCGAACTTATTTCAATTGCTGTTGCGTTAATTAGATTGTTATTTTATCCTAACTTACTGACTATGAAGATATTGTAAGAAAAAAATTCTCAGAATTTAATGTTGATCATTAAAAAAATACCATTAAAAACTAACATTTTCTTTGCTTTTAATTATTTACTTTTACCGCGGCATTTTATGTTAGCTTATCTTGACAAACGAATTGCAATCTTGGGAGCACACACGTCAAGTGGGAATGCTGTCCTTGTTCTACCAGTATTTTAATGGAAAATGCTCTGAGGAATTAGCGTCATTGATCCCTTCGGCACTGGTGCACAGTCGGGAAGCACACCAAACGCGTGCCCAATATTTGCACACGGTTGATATTTGTTACATGAGATCGGGTCGCTTCTAAGACTCGTTCTTCTATTCAAAAACTCGGCTGCGAAATGATTTGCCAGCCTCTTTGTTTCGTCCCTCCTATAACATTTCTTCAAGATCCAGGTTCACTCCTTCATATTATCTAAAATACCCTCCACACAGCATCCCCAAAGATAATATAAGCCTTAAAGGAAATTATTTCCCTCAGGGCCTCCTTTGTGGAGTTACTGTAAAAAAAATTAAAACATTTTTGTTTTGACTTTTCGCATCACCTAGTTTTGAATACTTATGCCGAAATAAGTCTGCTGACAGTAAAACCGACTTAATTCACAGCATCATCTTATAAGACATACCATATAAATATGAATAAAGTAAGCGGCGTGCTCTGAGCCATAGCCGGCGATATGGGACACATAGAATAAAATGGCCCGATCGTGTCTCTCTGCTTGTCGAAATGGAAATGTAAATGTATCTTGTTCCCCTTTCACGCCGGGAATAAATTATTCCAAACGCCCAGGGGCAGACTGAACCGAATATTCCCGTCGTCTGCCGCAATCACCCCGGCCGGTGGCTGGCTCGAGTCAAAGTGAGCTTTAATTTAGTTCCAAGAAAGGTTTAAAAAAAATTGTAATCAGTAAACGTTAAGCTTAAAAATGGAATGCGATCGCAGGTACAGGATCTGGGTAGAAAACCCATCTAACTCTATTTCAAGTAACCTCTCGATCATTTTTTTTATTCTTCGTATTTATTATTTTATGTCTTGCTACATAGCAATCGCATGTGTTATAAACATTTTGGAAGAAGAGAAAATTTTACATGTGTTACAAAAAAGATACAATGGACAAGGATATATAGTAATGCAGTAATTCTGAAAGGTAGTCTCTCTCCAGGAGGATATTGAGAGTATCATTTTAAAACACGTGCCATGTTTTTATGTCTTGCTGCAAAGCAATTCTATGAATAATAATACTCATTCGTGGACAAGAGTCAATTTTACATTACACAAGTGATACAAAAAAGATACAAAATTGAAGGAGAAATAAAACAACAACGCACCTGTATCTACCATTCTAGAAATCGTACTGTGTTCGGGTATAGATTATTTTGACGGTATTTTTATGTGATTAAAGAAATTTTTAGCCTATTAACGAAATTAACCGGAAGGAGTGTGTGGTGGGCGTGTCTGTATGACCGATGTAGGGAAAAAATTATTTCACTCCGGTGGAATGATCAAACATTTTGATATATAGCAAATCTTCTTGAGCAAATAATCAACTTCATTGACCTGTATGAGGCCATTGAAGCAATGATGTCTACCTCTGTTTTGTCTTCCATCAATCTTCCCTCCTTAAATGAAATCCAAATGTAGCTTTAAACCAATAGATTAAAAAACTCCACGGAAACCCTGTTTTCATCACTTTTTACAAGTATGCAGATACAAATTTGACGTATTTTGAAACGTTGAGTAATGTTTACTTTAATTTTTTTCTTTTTGCTTTAATGATCTTCAGTCCAGCCCTGGAGATGCCGAGCAGTAGCACTTGTCTCTTTTTTAGTGTGGAGATGTCTCTTGAATAATAAAGATTTAATTAAACGAACAAAACTTATAAAGCCATTCGGAGCAAGGAGCCGGGAGCCGGGAACTGGGAGTCGGTAGCCGGCAGCCGACGGGGAGAATTTCCACGCAATTAATTCTAACGACCTCCGTTCGGGAAACTCTGCCTACCTACAAACTCTTATGGACACGGGGCAAGGCAGCAAGGTTCCGTGTATTCGCTTATTAAATCAAAACTATTTTTTTCTGAATAAATTGACAATTGGGAAAATACACTATTCTCCCCTTTTATTGCAATTTTTTAAGATTATTTTTTAAAATTACTAAATAAATTGTAATAAAGGTATAAAATTAAAAATTATGAAATTTTATTTGCATTAAATCTTTAAAAAATCTATATGGAGTTCTACGAATTAAACACAAAAAAAATAATAATTTATCAAATTATTCCTACGTCTAATTTTCTGTATTTTGCTGAGTATTGTCGATTACTTTCAATAATAATTACATACACATACATGAAAATACAATTGAAGAAAAACCCTATGCCCAATACTCCAAGTACCATCCTAAAATTGATCGGTGCCGGTCAACGTTAGTAATTCAACTGGAAGATACCAGAGTGGAAGATACTCTCAGTATCGCCCCGGTGAAAGACCACCATTCAGAATTGAAACTTTGCTTGAAATGGCTTTTAGCCATGTTCAGTGACCAGACCTGAATAGCCAGGTACTTCCCCACCTTCCTCTTCCCCTTCTCCGTCCCCTTCCTAATAATTTCAGCCTCACAATATTTCCCAATTGGGGATGCCGTTGTCTTACTGGCTTCAGATGGTTGGGAGCAGTTGAGACTCTTGTGCGGTATTCATGTAAAAAAAATGCAATAACCTTTTTAAACTTAAAAGAAGAAAGCTCTCTGTCAAAATAACTTGATAGGAATTAAACATTTCTTCCTGTTTCGGTTAATCTTAACCTTCCTTGGGACCGTAATCGTTTTCGCATATCGTTTATATATCGTATTGTAAATTTTTTGTGTACAGTGCCAGGGAACATTTCTCCCTCCTCCTGTGTCAACTGTGGTTAGAGGTACATAATTGTTGAGATAATCTTTTCTACCCAGTGAACGGGATGCCTATTGTTACTCTAGGGCATTTATTTATTATTTTCGTAAGAAGCAATCACTTTGTGGTTTGACATTGCATTAAGTAAATGAAACACGTTGTTATAAACCACGAATATATTTTATTTTCACCAACCGGTTTTGCTTATCCCAAGCTTCATCGGGGTAAATATACTCAGTTATTATATTTACCCTGATGAAGCGGGCTTAAATATAAGATTTCTATCAGCAGGTGCCGCTAGCACATAAAACACAGTTTAGATTTCTTTGAAACAAAAATAAATAAATGTATTAAGTAAATGAAACACGTTGTTATAAACCACGAATATATTTTATTTTCACCAACCGGTTTTGCTTAACTCAAACTTCATCGGGGTAAAATTTTTTAACTAAATCTATTGTGGAAATTTAACAAATAAAACTTTAAAGTAAACATTAAAAAAAAAAAGAAAGTGATCGCTTTTTCTGATACCTTTTAAATCTTTAAAATATTTCCAATAAGCATTAAATACTTGTAAACTGTGGTTAACAGCATGTCAATCTTATATCTTAAGCAAGATGTACTTATTATATTACCCTCACTAGCATGATTAATATGAAGGATATTTTTGCACAAAAAGACGTCGTCACTATTCTACCACCACTTGTAAACTAATCAGGGCAGCATAGATTCGATTAGTGCAATCGATGCACCTTTAGCCTAGTCCAAACTCCAATGGTGTGCGACACATGAGCTGAACGAATGCGATCAAGGATCACGCCATAGTTGAACACTGATGGAAATGTCCGAATATCTTATTATAGTCGCAAACGATTTCATGCACTTTATTTTGCCCTTTTGACGGCTTAATTATTTATTTGCTACTTAGGCATATGTGCTTTGTATTGCGTTGACTATCTGAATTTTACACCTAGAATAAAAAAAAAAAAATAAGTTACGCTATGTAACAATATAATTGAATATGAAATATTACAATTTACTGTAGAATACTCCACTTGCAACCAAGTGTTTTTAAGATACACGTCGCCGGGTATTAAAAGCGAAGTCCTCTCATTATTGCCCAAATGGAAATACGGTAGATATTAAGACGGTCTAATGTTCCACCCTTTGTGAACGGGCGCTGAATAGCCCGGTTTCCCCACTGTATCCAGCACTGCTGTGTTGTGTCGCCCGCAAATTATATTTAATGTCTTCAAGAAGTACGATGAACCGAAGTTCCTGGAAAAATTAAAAAAAAAAACTCAAATAAAGTTATTTCAATTTCAGATGAAAAAAAAACTTTAAATTATTCCAAAATGTATATTTTTTTTCCTTAAAGACGAAATTTTTAATGAGTTCTTTGTAAAAACATTATATTGCAAAATGGCAAAGATCAGGTAAATATGGGAGAGGGGGTGTAAGGATTCATATATATTAGTAGGACGTAGGTACTATTCGAGCATCGTCATTGTGCACATAGATATTACATTGTATTATGTGGATAAAGACAAAGATAAAGAGTGGTTGAATGGTTACGATCCTCGGCAACGAATATGGAGGTGGCACGTTCAAATCCCGGTGTTATTTCACAATTTATTCATTTAAAGTAATATACAGTATATTTGCGGCACATACCAGAGTAGTACATACTGTCAATATCCCTCTGGTGAAAGACCACCATCAGAACCGAAGCGTTACTTTAAATGGTTTTAGCCGTATTTTGTGACCAGATCTCAATAACCAGGTACTTTCCAACCTTCTTCTTTCCCATCTCCTTCCCTCTTGATATATTCAGCATCACAACATACCCTAATTGGAGATGCCAGAGTCTCAATTACTAATGTAATTTTTATTTTCTTTAGGTTTCCAAAAACTACAAACATTTGTAGTTTTTTTGAAAATGCTATGATAAATATAAAACAAATAAACGGAAAAGCATTCAAAATCCTGGTGTCTAATGTATCTCTGTCTAAAAAAAAGTGTTCATTGAAAAGGTCTGTCCTATTGCATATTCAACATTCAAAGTTATTTTAATAATGTTATGACTTTAGCTATTTATATATAGTGTTATACAGGTACATGCACTTAACGGAATGACTCCCGCTTACTGATCAGAACTGTGTATCCCTGAAAATACCAATTCACGGCTTTCCACTCTTAGGTCAGCAGCGTCACCAGCTATCGGGAGGTTGAAGGAACCAAAGCGCACACCTAATGCTAAGTTTAGTAGTTTCGGAGTATCAGGACCTAAAGCCTGGAAAAAACTCCCACATGACTTAAAAATGATCAAGGACTCGACAGAATTCAGAACTAAACTTAAATTCCACCTTTTTAGAATTGTAAATTGCTTAGCTAGGCTATCCGGTTAGTGATTACCTAAAGTCACTTATAGAATAAGTAATAAAAAAATCACCCATCGGTGCATAGTAAAAATTATAAATATTTCAAATACATACAAACTATTCTTGTGCCACCAATCTTCTAATAAAAATAACATCAATAAAAAAAGAGGATAAAATAAGAACTGAAAAAGTATCATTTATATGCTTAAATTTTCTAATAAAACTGTTCACCTGAAGCGACCTGCCAGGTAAGTATGTTTTTCTGTATCTGTTTGTACATAGTTAGATAAAAAAATGAGGAGTAATATTTGTACAGCGACCTTGAGGTGATTTTTCACAAAAAACGGCGCTATATAAATCATCCAATTAATAGTGGTAGTATATGTGCACAATGTATTATCTTTGCTCTTTCCACTTCTCACCCCGTCCACATCAAAACGCTTCAAATGGATTGTGATTTCAAAATATTTCAATCCCTACTCGTTAACCTATCTTTCTTTACGTAGAAAAAACACCTGTTTAAAATATAATTGTTTACGGAAAACAGCCTTAAATAATATTAACGTGCGAAACAAGACAAATTTAATCTTAACAAAAATTTTCTCATTTTTTTCCAAAAAAATCACCCCAGCTTCCTTGGGGCTTCACGCGTGCCGCTTCTTCTACACTTTACCGCAATTTGTAAGGAAGGTTATCGAATGTTTTATTAGAAGTGACAAGGAGGAAGAAGATTAATGTGCACACAGAAAATGCCTTTTTTTATCCGTCAATTACAAGCGTCCGAGATCCGATGGCTTTACTGACGAACAATCGATTTTTATAGGAATTATGTTGTCATTTCTGTTTTAGTCAGTTATAATAAAAAATATTTTTCAATTTTCAGTAATTGTATCTAACTGTAACCGAGAGACTATAACGATGAAATATTACTACTGTAGAAATATGTATTCCAAATAAATTCAAAATATTGTTTGGCGGTTATCCCTTACTAATTTTTATTACATCATTTTTTTTTAACCGACAGAATTAGTATAGTTTCCCCTTTATCGGAAAAAAATAATGATATACCATCATTTTAAAGGAAAAATCTTATCAACCTCACATTATAATTTGTTAAATGACCTAAAGAAACTTTATAGTACAGATTTTCTTTATACATTTTAATATCCAAATCATCTTAAAAGCTTCAAATAACTTGAACCTAATTGAAAGCTTTTGCCTGACAACTATTTGTAACTATTGTTACTTTGATTAGCAGGTTTAATACCAAACACAAAGCTTTTGCCTCTCACTAACTAAGTATTTAATACACTTACGAGTAATTAGGAACTGATATAAAAAAAACTGGTTTCATAGGAAAATTGTGAGGAACTCACGTATTCCGATTTGGTCACAAAAAATAAACTAAAAAGCATTTTAAGCAAACCTGGCACGAATGAGAAACTTCGAGAAAATGGCTTTACTACCACTCTATTTACGTTGTCATTTTTAAATCTTTAAATGTCTTAATATGTCACTGGATATTAAATATTCATTCAACTTAAATTTAAATGCCGTCCCATCTAGATCTAAAGCACAAGATCCCAGTGATGATTCACGTTAGATCATTAATCTTCTTAAAGTCTGCTCTCCTCGACAACGAAGAGAACAGACACTGCAGGCATCAATGCCCAAACATTTCCCTCCTGCTACCGCTTTTAATCACATTTCAGCCCTTAGTGCGTGCTGAAAAATTAAATGTTTTCCTAAGTGTAAAAATAAAGTAATTGCTACGCGATGTTTACTTATTTATTTCTGATATACCCAACTCTCATTATAAACAACCTGACATTGAGCGTTTTCACAAAGCTGTTTCACAAAAAAGATAAAATATAATCTTTTTCAAACATCAGCTTTACGTTTTATTGTGATATAATTCAAATGATATTAAAAAAATTCAATAGAAAAATCACGAAAGGTTTAGGTCGAAACTCAGAATGACCTCGAAACCTTTCCTCTAAGCAATTATATGATATCAATTATACAGAAATTTTGTTTCTGAGATGTAACATTTAGTATACGTGTGATTTTTTTTATTTATATTTTAATGTTGTGATAGTAACCACTACAGTACCTACATGGTGGGCATTTGTAATCATTAAAAAGTTATTAATTGTTATTGTGTATAATTAACGTACAGAAAATTACTTATTGATGACCACTTAATTAAAATATACGTATCAACATTTTTCTAAAGCGATGCTTTCCTCATCAGGAATATACAAAATCTAAAAAATATTAATGTCAAGTATAGATAAATGATAAAAATAGAACACAATAATCTAAGAATAATAGACAAATTATAAACATAATCAAAAATTGTTGAAAGTGGGTAATAACTAATCAAAAATTTTAATTTAAAAATTATTTAAAACATTGAATAATGAATTTGTATTAAAAATTAAAAAAGATTTCTTATTTTCCATGATTTCTAGATGTTTTTAATTGGTAGAAGTCCATTTAATTTTTTTAATTGATATTTGAAGTACATCAATTTTTCATAATGTTATTTTTTTACGTTAGTAGCGCACAAGAATCCCAACTGCTCCCAACCGTCTGAAGCCAGTGAGACTATGGCATCCCCAATTAGGGTATATTGTGAGGCTGATAATTTTGGGAATGGGGAAAGAGATGGGGAAGAAGAAGGTGGGGGGAAGTACCTAAATATTCAGATCTGGTCACCAAACATGATTATTAATAACTTCTGCAAGTTTTGTAGCTTCAATGTTGCCTAACCACAATTCGAAAATGCTGCAACAATAATTAAAAACTTAAATACTTGCAGAACTTAATAATAACATTATAAAATTCGATTGAAAAAAAATATTTAAAAGTTTAACATAACTTTCACCAGAGTGGGGCATAGGTGCCATTGTTCGTCTAAATTTATAAATATCAAGTCAAAAAAATGTTGAATGAATCAAAAGATATAAATGTGTACCTACTTGTACACCAAACGGTATCAAAAATAAATGGTCGACAAAAATGTGCGGTTTATCTGAACTGGATCAACCGAATAGAGTTTCCCGCAATATAATGGTCACTATTGTCTTAACCGGCCCTACTCAAGCCGAGATTTGGGAAACATGAATTTTCAATAGTTTTCATCTCCTTTATACGATGAGGGATTTTGATATTTATGAGAGTATTCGATCACCAAACAAACCGCCCAATGTAAATATTGTTTTCGGTACGTTTCTCAGGGATGGTATGGTTTTTCTTTTCTAAAATTCAAAGGGCCGGCCCTCCCTTCGAGGAATTATCTTGAGCCAGGGCTTACAAAGGCGAAAGAAGGCCCCGGGAAGAAAGGGCCCTAATCCAGTCCAAGGAACCCCGAAATTTCTAGACTTAGCTCCAATCTCCAATACAATACAATTTTATTGTAGCAAATCCCTTTTTTATGCTTCAAGCTCGGTCCGTAAAATATTTATTCGAGGAAACGGTTCCTTCCACGAAAGCAATCCAAGCGCTATATACTCCTATATACATTTAATCAACGATTTAAAGAGAAAGACGGTCCATATAAGTAAAATAAAACTAAAATAACACGATCCTCCAGCGACTCATTTTTTTTTATTCTATGTAAAACAAGAAATGTAATAACTTTCATACTAGTTAGTTCAATCGATAAACTAAATTACCTTGCTCGCATGTTAAGGACGTTCAATCCATTTTCTTTGAGCTGGAAAATTTCTTAGATTCTTATTTATCAAACATATGTGACAATTTGTTTTCACCTTTAACCTGGTATATATCGAACATTAATATGTTTTGAAATCTAATATTAGATATTTAATAATATGATGAACACCTCGTTCGGGCATCGCAACAAAAACACGCATGTTTTTAACCTTCAGTTTACGTGTTTTACCTTGTAAATACACTCGTGAGATATTTATACAAGCAAAAAATATCGCTTGTCTATACGAGTACTTTAGACTTTCGTTACATGTCTCATCATTTAAGACCTCTCTTAAAAGGTATCTTTCTAAGTGAATTTTGTAAAAAGGTTTCGAAGGAATTGCGTCTTTTCGTCCCCCATCCCCTAAATATTTTACCACTAATATCATGTATGCGGACATGGTATATTCCCAATGTATGCGTTATTATACAGTTATTATTGATCTATCTTGACTTTGAAGTGTCAATTTATAATGACTTGTCGATATGTTAGGTGCGCGTACCTGAAAAAATAACGATAAAGAACTCCAGTGAAAAATACAATGCTCTTCGAAATATATATTCAAATAGGTCAGCAAACGCCGATTCTGAATATATAACTTATACGAGTATGTAGAATTTATAAATCGTTATTTAAAAGTGAATAAAAATCATCTCATAAACCACCTTGTTTGATACCATTGCATTTGGAACATCTGACATCACGTGCGCATTCTGTTTTTGATTAGTATGAACATTCATATTTTTCGCTTTTGTTTTGTATTTTAAATATGTATTTTTTTAGTTTTGGCTAAATTTAAACTTAATTTCTGTTAGTTTAAGGTCTATTAGTGAAATAAATTAGAGTATTCATGAGCAAACTAATTATCAATGAAAAAAATTGGACTATTCATGAGCAAACTAATTATCAATACGGTTATTATGATAATATTAATGCTCAATACTATTATTATTCTTTGAGTTAAGGTTTCTAAAAAGGGACATAAATATATTACTTATGTTTAGGTATTATGTTTTACCAAGAATAGAATATACAATTATGTGCGGTAAAGCTCATCCTCGTTTTGACGTTCTAACCTCAAAACTGATCAAAACCGAATGGCCATAAATTTGGAGCGTTTTGGCGGGCTTAAAATTTTTTTATTATTTTAACTATAAATCTTACTTTAGAAAAAAAAAAGAATATACTGGTATTTAAGTTTGAACGTTATTATTGATGATATTTATTCTTTAAATTTGAACAGTAGGTCCTTATTATTGAGAAAACTTATTGTTATACACGAAACAATAAAATTACTTTCTTTCTGTATTTTAAATTAATGTTTTTAAATAATTTATAACACCTACAAAAGATTGGTATTCTTTTTGTTGCGTTATTTTATGTTTTACTATTCTATAAATTCCTGGTGAAGAAAGCATAGTTTTTAAAACTTGTATATTAATAAAGTGGTGAATACAAAATAATTTGAATTCGTTTATTAAATAATTTAGTTACACATACACAAAAATATACAAAAATAGCCTGTAAATAAAACCGTTTGTAGTGATAACTAATAATAACTCATCTAACAAAACTGTATTTAAAAATATTAACGGAACATGTAATAGGATCTTGTAAGCACGTTCGTACACATTATTTTCCAGTAGATAAAAATAAAATAAAATTTCAACGTAAAATTTTGTTTCCAAGCAACATTTTTTCGCAATCTCATGGTTCATTTGATCATTAAGTTTGAACACGGAAATTAATAGAAATTTCACTGAAGGCTGGTTTACCAACTGAATCATTTTTAACTGCCTTAAAAACAAGTTTGCATTGGAACAAGCAAGAATTTAATATAACGCCCTAATAATTACGAAAGAGTATGGGAAAGATGTTTTAATGGGAAGTTCGTTTAAGCAATTTCCTATTTACCTTAACATGTTTTTATATTAATTATTTAATCATTTATCACAATCAACATATTGTAAAAATACGTAAATAATAACTTTCAATTTGGGAGGCGGGTATCCATCCATCTGCATACCAGCTGTGTGGTAGACCAGATTGGAAGAAACCGGTTAAGGAACACTCCCTTACCTCTTCAGTTGGACTCTCAACCCATCGCCTTGCACCGCAGTGGTAGGGATGGATTTATACTTCTATACCTTCCTACCCACCCCTCATACCCTTTTCCTTTACCTTAATTAGATAATATCTAACGATTACAAAAAAATTCAGGCAGAATCTTGTGGTAATAAAAAGGTAGCAGCCAAAATATATGGGAATTAATAGAGGATGATATCAACAGTTCTTAGAAGTCGAAGTATGATGGGATGGATTGTATTAGCCGTAGCACATTTGGTATAGAGCACAGGTTACAGGTAGATCATGAGGTTTTATACTTCGATTTGGTAGTTTTAAATATAATCTACAATATACTTATAGACTACAATAATTTATTAAAAAAAAGAATTATAATTTTTTTTAAGTACCTATATGAAAATGGTATAATAAGATCGTTTGTAAGTAAATTCATCCCAGTTTTAAAATGCATTTTGAAGGCTAATCAGCTATCATTGGTAATCATAATTACCTAGGGAACTTTTCTACAAATAAACCATTTTTTACATTTTTTTTTTTAACATTTTTAAATACTTTAAACAGTTTTATTTAATTAGCAAACTGGTGAAATTATCTATGCGTCAAAAAGAAAAACAGGTTTTGAGCCCTGCATGTTATATTATTTACTAAGCCACACTATGAAAAATACAAAAATAATTATTTTTATAAATCGGGGTTGAGTGGTTACGATCCTTGGTTACGAATCCGGAGATGGCGGGTTCAAATCCCGGCGGGGTCAAGTAAAATTTTAATTGATTAATTTGTGTTATTTCACAAGTTATATATTTTAAATGATATATAGTACATTTGCGACACGTTCCAGAATGTAAGATACTCTCAGTATCGAAATAGTGAAAGACCACCATTCAGAATCGAAACGTTGCTTGAAATGGCTTTAGCCGTGTTTGGCGACCAGATCTGAATAGCCTGGTACTTCCCCCCCCACCTTTCTCTTTCCCATTTTCTTTCCCTCCCCACTACTTCAGTCTCACAACATACCCCAATTTGGGATGCCATTTTCTCACTGGCTCCAGATGGTTGGGAGAAGTTGGAACTCTTGTGCGGTTCTCGCTATAATAAAATTATAATTATCCAATATGTATTAAAAAAATAATTCCTTCAAATGACAAAAATTCTATATTTAATCTATGGTTTGATATAATACGCACAAATAAAGTTGCACAAACAATGCATGTTCTTTGAAGGAAGATTACGGGCTGCACGATACTGTGTTAAAAGTGTGTCTAGTATCACGCAATTCTTCGCCAGAACTAATATTTTATATGGAGGGTATGGAGAAAATGCTTTCAGGAGATTAAATAAAAAATTAGATTCTCTGTTTTTTCAAACATGCGAGGAGAGGCGACCACTATTAGTTAAAGTTTATCAGTATTCTAAATTAATGAGCTTATTTTTATGAATAATGGTAAATTGTGGTTCGTTACGAATAACGAGGTTTTCATGGAAAATATTTTTAGCTGAGCCTACTTTCGTGTTGTTGGATCAATACGGAAAATATGTTAATTGTGTGGATACCACTTTTCTAATGGCTACTAATCGATGCATAACTTAGTGACATGATTGTCATCGAGATGATAAATAATTATTTAATATAATTTCTTCAAACGACCGGTATTCACTTTGTGGGGTCATTATTAATAAATTACTTAAAAATATAATTTTTTTTCACCACTTTATAAATATACATAGTACTAATATTATTGTTATTTTATGATTTTGATATTTTTTATGATATTAATATTTTTATAATATTATTTAAATCGATGTTATAAAATTGGACTCTAGTATCTCAATAACAAAACTGTAATGCTTTTTCCATTATTTTTTTCTTGTTAATTTTTTTTTCCAACTTTGATCACAACATGCACGCGCTTCTATATCCTAATTTTGCTATATATTTGTGTGATGATTGTTATTTATTGTAATATTATATAATATTGTTGAAATAAACTCCTGCTGACAAGCTACTCGCAGTGGCTTAGCGGGTATAAGTTCACATTGTATATAAAAAATATTATACAATTAAAAAAATGAATTATTATCGAGATATATACGAGTATGTATATTTATAAAGTGGTGAAAACAAAGAATATTTTTTTAAATTATTTAATACTTTAAAAAAAAAAATTCTCTTCAGTTTATATTTGGCAGATCCGTGAGCTTTTTGGCTCTTTTACGAAATTATTATTTAGTTTCTGCATTTATTTTTTGCTATTTTAAATGATTAAATATAGTTTGATTTTATTACATCTTACAGATTAAAATAAATGTTTAATAGAGACCCACGATGATATATTTTTAAAAACTTAAAACAATTTTGTATTTCAGATTATAATAGAAAAGTTATGAAACAATGTTTTAAAAAAACTGTTTCCGGGTTTCTCAAACCACATCGTGAAAATATTTTGAAAATTGTTTAAAAAACGCATATCTAATTTTGAAAATAACTCGTGAATTCCATTTTAATATGACTTTGTGATTATAAAAACCTTCATAAATAATTTCCAGTAATGTATTTTACCGAACCCGTTTCACCTTTACAACAAGTATCAGTTAAGATCAGATCCGTCTAAAACTACCTGTTACGACGTGAAACCAGTTCGGTCTAAAATACATTAGTGGAAAAATTATAAAAAAAATTCTAATCGAAAATTCATATTATAAGCATCATCTGGAGTAATTTCATAATTTTTCGTTGATATGCTGACAGTTTTCGAATTAAAAGCTTTATCTAACTGATACCTTTCAGGATGGTCTGATAATATAATTTGTGCTAGTGGGGACAACCTGGCCGCTTACAAAAACTGTGCCCTTGAACTTTTTTTTGACTTACCGAGTTCAAGATTATATTTGACAGGAAGCACTGTGAAGCAGTTAAAGTGTTCTATTACAGATCTACCTAGACGTACTAGATTGAACAAGAATAGAAATAAAGGAAAGTTTTGAAAATAAATTTAATTCCCCAGTTTGTGTAAAGTTTAAACGTGAACGTGACACCACGAACGTGAAGAAGCGGGCAAAGCTTTATTTCCACCGTGAGTTGTTTGGAATTTGGATTCATATTCCCCGATGCTTCAGGCAACTCCCAACTCACTCGCGGGACGGTTAGACGACCTGAACAGTCGGGCAAACAGCCGACGTCGAAAACAAAAGTTGTAAAACAATTGGCCGCGATTGTTTGACGTGACGCGGGCTGGATGCATTCGTTTGCCCCGCGGAGCGGCGTGGCACCGCACACTGGCATTCGTGACATGCGATGCGAATTCTGTTTTGAAGCAAGACTTTATTATTGACATTATTATGTCGTGTTTATTTCATGTCCTGTTAATATTTTACGGGTGCGGACAATATTCCGAAAACCAAGTTTCCAAATCACCAACTTCCCGAAAACCAAAATCCTATAAGACCATAATCTACTATATGATTTGTTTCACCTATAGACAATATGTTTCAGCATTAAACAGAATTTTTCAATTTAATAATAATGATAATAATAATGTGTTATTATCTTATTTTTTTATAACTATATAACAAATAATGATATCCTCACTGGGATTTCCCGTGCTTAGAATTTCATTTACAACATATTTAATTACATTTTATTAAATTAATGTGCTTGATGAAAAAATAAAAATAATTCTGAAGTGAGGCATTTTAAGTGCAGTTCGGTGGTTTCGGTGTTAATGTATTTTATATTTCAGTTTAGTACCATAGTAAAAAAAGTTTTTTTTGTCCAAATGTTGTGTTTGTGGTTTCTTGTGTTTTTGAATCTTAGATCTAGTGTTTCTAATATGTGTGTTGTCGTTACTTCTTGTTTTTTTTGTATTTATGAAAGCAAAGTCCTATCGTTTTAAAGTATAATTATTTTATTGACATAATGTTAAGTTTTTTAAGGATTAGAAAATCAAATTAACAAATATTTTAGTTTGTTATTATTGGGACAGCTATTTCGGCATTCAGTCATTTTCATTACTACAAAATATTAAAACATTGTTGAATCTGTTAAAAAAAAATCCAAGAATGTTATCTTGTAAATGTAGTTTTCAAGGCCATCTTAGATCACATAACGTACGTCTTGGATACTTCAATATTAATTCACTTAAAATTAGAAGGCAATTGATTGATTTAATATGTTTATACAAAATAATTCACGGTCATCTCAATACTACAATATGTCTTAGCAGTATTGAAATAAATGTACCTAATTCCTATTGTTTAAAACGCCATAGCACATTCCACCTGAAAACATTCAAAAATAATATTACCTACTTTAGACCTATTTCTCAAATGTGTCGACTATATAATAAGATGAAGTGTGCTAATGTAGACATTTTTGTCGATAATTTGTACAGTTACAGAAAAAATGTCTTGCCATTACTTAACTAACATTGATTGGGCTAATTATGTTATGTATCACTTGTGTTTCTTTTTGTGTCTCTCATTTATATTGTATTATGTATCATTGAGTAAGTTTTTGTAATTCTATTTCTAATTATTTATAATTTTATGTAAGTTGGGTATATTAAGGGGGAGAGGGACGTCGGAGAGTTATTATTTAGTAATTCAAAATAATGATAGTATTATTACGCAATACGATAAACAATTTAATTTAATAAATATTTTTCTTTTTAAAAACATTATGTTTATCGTATTGTGTAATAATACTACCATTATTTTGAATTAATAAATAATAACTCTCCGACGTCCCTCTCCCCGTTTAAGTTTTTGTAACTGGATTTTTCTCGCGCAAGTGCTAACATCTGTAAAAACGCAGTATCAATATTTAAATAAATTAATAAAAAATACCCGCAGAACTTAAAAATTACAAGGTGGGAGATCAGCAGGCACCTGCTGACCGGGAAGGGTATGTACTTTGTTTATTAGGAATAATTTAAGGATTGGACTTTTATTTAAATTTATTTGATTATTTATGAGTCTACTGTTAGTGTTTTTGGCTTTCCTTATTTCTAATGCTTCTAAGTTATCTAGTCGAATGCCGGTTCCATTTTTATGCATTAAACTAATGCCTGTATTTTTATTGAATATGTGGTCTGTTTCTAAGAGATGGTTAGCAAATTCGGAGAACCCATTATTATTTAGACATCTTAAGTGTTCTTTTACCCGGATATTAACATTACGCGACGTTTTGCCTGCATACCATAGAACGCCGGGCAATCATTACATTGAAGTGAATAAATGCCCGAGTGGCCTAAACTGTCTTCTTTATATTTACCATTAATTAAAAATTTACCTAAACTATTATCTGTGTAAAATGTTGGTTTAATCTCTGACGAAAGGTTTTTAATGCTTTGTTGGGAAAAGTTATTGATATATAAGATTCTACGCCATTGGTAAGGTTGATTATTATTATTTATTATATTTTTATTAGGGGGGGTACTGTTGAATAAAAACTTATTTGACGACATTTTTTTAGTTTTTTTATTTAGTATGTTAATGACTAAGTTTTCATGATAACAGATATTTATTGCGATTTGAAAATTTATCGAAAATTTATATTTTCAAGTCCAAATAAACTCAGTAATTACTGGTGAAAATCTATCGGGTATGTCTTGTTCCCCATATACGGGGCATAATAATTAAATGTTTCATGTTTTTAAAATATGCGTTACCAACAGAGCATAACATGAAATTGATCGTTGGTCTTACTAAACAATGCATTTTTTTGTTTAATTAAGTTAAATCTTTAAGCTACAGTTTGATATTGTCCGTATTTTTCAATTAAAATTTTAAACAGCTTTGTGTCACTACTGTTATTACTATTTAGCTATATTAGAAATGTGTCATCAATAATCTGTTCCGGTGATTAAATGATAAAACGAAAAAGATAATAAAGATGGTGTATGAACAGAAATTGCAAAATAGTTAAAAAATAATTAAGACCTAAAAATAGATATAATTACAACGTTAATAAAACAGGGAAACCTTTTCAACAGAAGCAACAAAAATGTAGTAAAAATTAAAATATAGTAGATATGTAAAGAGTCGGATGGCCGGGACCTTCCATTGACCAATGGATATCCCATAGCTGACAATAAGGCCAAAAATTCTAATTGGCTCCGGAGTCGGGAGTCGGCGAATCAGTCGTACGCCGAAAGGTCGAATGCCGAACCGGCCAGCCGATTGAATTAAAACGAGAGAGCCGAATTAATTCGATTACTCGATCTGTCTTGGGTGATTCGACCATAACGGAAGCGGAACTACAATTGGATTCCGCGACGGAAAAATCGTCGCGGAAGCCAATTGCACAAAGGGATTTGCAGGATAAAGCCTCATGGACTGGGGCTGGGGCTGGGTTGGGTTTGGAGGTAGAACGGTAGAAAGGAGCTTTGTCATTGCGACGGGAATTCGGGAGGCATCAAATTAAAGGGCACAATACTACGATGTGGGTTGGATTATGAACTTCACTTGTAATCATTCTTTTGTGAACATTACTTTATCTGTGTTCAACTTGTGGGAAACTAATACATTTCTTTCTTTCCGTTTACCGAGAAGGATTTCTTAACAATAACTGTTTTCATAATCACCATTGAGTTTAGCCACGAAAGTGAAATTAAAAAAAAAAATAAAAATTATGACACTTAAAAAATCGATAAACTTAAATACACGGGTAAAATAGGCGAATGCTTGGGAACAAAGAACTTTAGATTACATACTTCCTAGCTGTTTAAATATGTCACCCGCAGAAAAAAAAAAACTTGGCTAGCTGAAAGAAACTATTTGTATAATTTCTTCAAACAATTGGTATTCACTTTTTGGCGTCATTGTTAATAAATGAATTAAAAAATACACTTACTATTCACCACTTTATTTATAAATATACACTGATATCCACATGTTTCGAAAGCGATGCTTTCATCGTCAGGAAGTAATAATAATAATGTTAAGTATTTATATTTCAGTGTATATTTTTGTAAGTGGTGAATACTAAGTATATTTTTAAATTCATTTATGAAACTATTTGTATTAGATAATAAGGAAATTTTATTTTATGTACTATTTATTGTTGAGGTATAAGTTTTTTTTTTAATAGTTTTATTGAAATATTTTTAAGTAAGATTCTTGAGAAATATTTATCGTTGAAGTTTGTTTTATATGTTTTGATTTTATATAGATATGTATATATTTTATAAACTTAACTGTAAATTTTGAGTTTTGAATAACAAGCTCCCATTAGACAAACTACAAAAAAGTAGTTTATCGGGACTTTTTGGGTTGTATTTTTTTTTTGTAAGATGTAAATAAAATAATTAAAAAAATGTCGAGCACGACTAGTGAAATCCTTCTCTGGCGGTCGCACTGATTTAAGCAAGTGATTTCGATTTTTCTGAATAAGTAATTAACGGTAAAATTAAAAGTACATAACATCCGTATTTCTATTTTACAGTTAGTCCGTTTTATCAACGTTCAGGACGAAAATAAAGTTTATTTTAAAATAGTATTAATTTAAAATTTAGAG
>JAHDVE020007324.1:0-12372 GCA_022606495.2 Halesus radiatus | reverse complement strand
AAATTTTATTTAAATAATTTGTGTTGTTTCACAATTTAATTGTGTTGTTTCGCAAGATTAATTTGATAAATCTCACTGCGATATCCTTTGAAAAATAATTATTTTAATGGTAAAGTTTCGTCTAGTTTGGTTAAAATTTGATATTAGGGGCTACATATGAGCTTTTTCTAACTCATTTTACATTTTTGCGACATGTTATCAATTCTACCAAGAATTATATTATGATAGTACCGGCTCTGCCGTAAGGGGTTTTATCCATCGGTTATAAAATTAAATAAAAGAAACGCAATCATCTTTTAGAAGCATTCCTAAAACGATAGGGTTTCGGTGGGAGTTGCGTTTTATTAGCGAAAGAATTTTTCGATTTTCGCGTTATGTGGTCGACAGCTGTAATGCGTGAAAATACCAGCGTATAGTCATTCTGCTGATAGCTTTGCTGTAATTGGTGAAACCTTTGTTCAGGACTTGTGATATTATTACAATAAATGTGGTTTAGTAGATATTTATGGTAATTTTGCAAAGATTTTGTAGCATTTTCAATATACGAGACAGGTTAGATTATTTTAAAAAATGTTACAAGCTTTCATCGTGCAGTTAGTAGGCACTCGTTTAACTTCTGTTGAATCCGGTATCGTACATGGAGGTATACAAATAGACTAAACATCATCGTTCGAAATATGGGCAACAGCTTGCGGCCAATTGGTATCATATGGATAACACGGGCCTCAATCGATTACAAGCGCTCGCCGGGTATGGATCTCCAATGATAACTGCAAAATCCCTATAAGACTGAACATGTCGTTCTGGAAAAGATGGAAAAATCAATGGTATAACCTTTCATCGGTTTTACGGTAAATTGGCTATTTTAGTGTTAAAAAAACAAGGAGCACTTGAAGTTGGCACAACGGTAACTCAAATGCTTCGGTCCGCGGCTCGACGCCACCCATTCGAAGGATTTGGGCGACATCGACTCGTCCAACTTCACGCGAGGAAACAAGATTTTACACTAATTTTGCAAGGAATGTACACTCTCTTTAGGTATATAATCAATGGTATCGATATATTCTAGAAGTACTAATGCTTTTGCAAGATCAATGTATTCGAATGTTTTCGCCTACGGTTCATCGGTCCTTCAGCTATGTAATGGTCATCTTAATATTTACCTAATTTAGTGGGCTAAGATGTCAATTACATGGTATTTAGCGAAAATAAATTAGAAATCAAAATACGGGATCAAAAAAAAAAAAATAAACGGTGGCGTAACTTAATTTTCGGATTAACGGACAGCACCCAAAAGTAAATTCTTTATAGTCTGCTAACGCAAGAAATACTACGAAAGAATTTGATGTTAATTTTATACCGTTAGTTAGAAAAAGGAAATAGGTTTCAAAATAAATAAAAAAACTCAAATGTAATTTTTTAAATTCTATATGAAAAAAAAAAATTTATCAAGGTAAAACGTTCAAAATTGCCATCACTGGTTTTAAAATTGCACCTATTTGGAATTTATAGAATTTCAAAGAATACGGTATGAGTAATTTTGTTTTAATACCTCATGGGTTTCCTAACTATCCACATAGAATTTACACGTAAATCGTTTGTAATATTGCTTGAGTAAGCAGACTAAGAAGTGATGTTTAGGCCCATTTGAGAGCTGCTCCAAGTCGATTTATAGCCCAAATCTTCGATTGAATCACAGATTTCACAAAACTTTTACGTTTATTTGGTCGTCATGGTGAGGACCAAATACAATACCAAGATTATCATCATATTGATTTAAGTTCATCATGTTGCACATTTGTATCTGCGCCAAAATTCTCAGGACGTAATCTATTGTTTACATGTAATATTTTTTTTATATTTGTATTTATTATGTTATGTTCAGTGAAACACCCAATCGGGCGCAATAAAGGTTTGCTGTATTATAAACACGCTTTAGAACTGTTCATGTTTTACAACGTCATAATAAATACCCACCTAATACAATGTAACTAGCTGCATACATAGTTTCTACCTACTTATTCCTTTTATATTTATGTTATTATACTATGTTACACTTGTAATACTCTTTTGTATAACCTGCTGTTATAATATAAACACAGATAAAACTGTTATTATTTACGCTGTGACTATTTACTTATATTGTACTTGCTTTCTTCTTTTATATTCTTTATAATAGTTATTTTATGCACTATATTATTACACTCCTTTTATAAAACCTATTAGATAAATGTATCAACATGTAAAAAAACGTCTGGGCGTCAATAAATAAATTAAAACACATTAACATGGAGTGAATTTCTGATGTGGCGGAAGGTATTGGTGATTTGGCAATAATAATTACGGTAACTATGCACAGACGCCGGATTCAATCTGTGCTCTCCGGGTTCCTAAACTAGAACCCTTTGTTTGAGGACAATGCCTCTGAAAGCAGTGCATGTGCTATTATTAATAATCTATTAATGCAATTCTGAGCATCTTTGTGTTCAGAATTGAATACCTTAGTTATGATTACCGATAAATTATTGCTGGTTATAAATTGAACCGATTTACGCCCGAATCTTGGATTCGATAGCATTTTTCAGATTAATTTGTATTACCATCTTCGATTCCAAAATTGAGCCCCCGTAAAATGGGGTAACTTCACTAGTTGGGTGAAGTCGGACAAAATAAAAAATAAATTACGTTACTAATTTATACAAGGCAATATATAATATCATGGTGTGCTGACACCATTGCACTTACAACGTATTATTCCTAAACAAGTGCGTTATGTGAAAGAGTTATAACACAAACTGCTGCTAAATTTCAATTTTAGTTCATTCACTATTTTATTTTTCGTAAAATTGTACTCATTTAAATTAGTACCCAGGAATGCTGACAACTAAATCAATTAGTTTAAGTAGGACGGTGTTCTGTAGAAGTATTGCAATGGTTCAAATTTCCAGTCAAAACTTCGGACTAGATCGTCATATTTTTAGAATGATTAATTTCTGGATCGTAATTATTTCTGTAATTCAAAACTTCTGTTTGATTCTATGTAAGCAAACGTAAAGTTTAATTCCTTCAAAAGAATGAATATCACATTCCAACTTATTACGACCCAACAAAACTTCCCAATGTAAATACGTCATAAACGACTCGACGGGAAAATTTACGTAAACGGAAAATTATTTTATGTCTTAAAACTTGACATTACGTTGGAAATTAAAATGTGAAGTGGCTCTCTGACATAATTGAAGAAAAACATCATGATAATAGCATACACGTAATTTATTTATATCATATTTATACTATACTTGCTGATGTGTACCCGGCTTTGCTCGGGATTTTTTTTTTTAATAAAGTAAAGAACTTGTGAATTCTTGCTTATCATTAGGGTACAATAATTGATTTGATAGCGAAAGTAACTATCTCCAAATAAAGAAGCATTGATTTGAATATTAATAAAACAAACTGTGCTATTTTCAGAGAAACTTGTCAAGTAATTTTTGAAAAAAAAATGAGGACAGACAGACACAGCTAACACGGTAATTAAAAAAAATCAGAAATAGTCAAATAAAAACATGATTAAATTTGATTTATATTAAATAAAAAAAAATAAAAAAATAATAGTTATTTTTATATTTTAAAAACTTTAAAGGATTTAATTCGTTTGCCTTTCCTTAATTGTATATGGACATGAGACTAGATGGCGGTCGAGAGAACTTAAATAAAATGTAACATACCAAATAGTTTTATAGAAATACAAAAATTACATACATATGATCGATTTATTTTCAATCACAGACCCCTTATTTATAATCGCTAACTAACTAACTAACCATCACGCCGTTTCCCCGCAGGGGTAGGCAGTGAGGACGGACCGCCAAAAAACTCGATCTTGGCATACACTTCTTGCTTCATTCACTTTCATACAACGTCTCATACATTCTCTTCTGTTATTCCGACTTCTGACATGGCCCGACTCAAGATTTTTCACACGATCATACATGGTTTTACCACACATTCGTCTCAGAGATCTAATTTCTACAGCATTCAGTCTACTTTCATCCTTCCTCTACCAGTTTCATGCCTCACTGCCATACATCAGAGTTGGTATCAGCACTCTATTGTGGACTGCTAGCTTCGCTTCTTTGGACAACTTTTTGTTTGCGCAAACCGCGTTTAGTCCTCCGTTAATGGAGTTTCCTGCATTCATCCTTCTTTCAATATCCCTATCAGTCTTTCCTTCTCTCGTAAACATACTTGAATTATACTCGAAAAATGTTGGAATAGTGGAAACTAGTCTTATTACCACGGTGTAGGTGTAGGTATGATTAAAACGGCCTTAAACTGGGCTTAAAGTCAACTTAAATATACTGAAGATACACCTTGGTCTGTATAGGAGAACAGACCGAGCAATTAATCACCGTAGAATAAGTTTTTTTGGTGAATGTGTTTAATGTTTGGAAGATCAAAGATTTATCAAATCTAAAGTAATTTGAAGGGTTGGACACGACCTTCTACAATTTAAAGAAAAACCATGAACATGTTTTATTCAGTTGTACAAGGCAATATGGAGGATGACGGGTGTCCGAACAAGACAGGATGTCTCGATTAGGGAGCGAATGATTGATTGCCGCATCAAGAGTCTTGTACAAACGCGCATGCGAAATAGGATGGCCTCGTGAAGAAGATGAGGGTTGAAGTCTTGATATCAAAATTTATTTAATAAATTACACATTGTACATGTACGTCATGCGTTAATATATATTACCAGTCAGTGGCGTGTACCCATAAAGGCTGAAAAGATGCGCCTACCTTTCGTTTTCCAGATTTCTGAAACATAAAGAAATTTTTGTAGACAATTCTTATTTCATGATCTTCTACTTTATGAAATCGTTTCTGCTTGACTTATAGATAATTTTAGAGTTGCGATTTGCCTAAGGGGAAGGCGGATTCGGTGCCTGTTTCAAACAAAACTGAATTTCGGATTGGAGGCCAAAATACCCATCCAAATGATCTATTTTTTTTAATTAAAGGTTTATTAAATATCTAGTACGGATGAGAAGTTATTTATTTGTTTATGTTTTATCTTATGAAATATCGGCCATTAAAGGAATTGATTTTTCGCGATTTTAGAGGCATCTTTAACAAGTATTTAGGGGGTAACGGTGATTTAAAGGAAAGTTTTAACCCATCTACTTTGAAAATATAATGAAATATAAAATTAATTTTATTCTTAAAATATTAACATAAGCATTATGCTGGACTATAAATTAAATTAAAAACGATCAATTTACGGTGGAAGACAAATTTGGCATACAGAATTTAAAATATCGACCCGAAGAAACCTTTTTTTTAAATGTTTTAGTTTTATATATGTAATAATACTTACATAGCAAATGTAATATTTTTTTTTAAAGTACGATAAACCCGCAAATAATTTACTAAGCTGCCTCTAAAATTACGAAAATTGATTTTTTTTATGGCACTTACTTAAAAAAATAAAACAAAAAACAATAAAATACTTCTCATCCGCACAAGATACTTACTAAACCCGTAATTTAAAAAAAATAGACCATTTCGTTTGGATGGGTATTTTGGCCTTCAATCCAAAATTCTGTTTTGTATGAAACAGTTACCGCAGCCATTCCCCTTAAACCATTATGGCGTGATGAGTAATGATAACACTTCAAAAGCTACAGCCTACCCTAGGTCAAGGAGCGATGCATGTAACTGATACAAGTAGCCCGACGGTTGATTACAGTAGTCTATGTCACAAGCAGTTGGGAGCTGGCGGCTGGGAGTTCTTTGTCGATAACGGCAATCAATTTTATATTTGATTTTTTTTTTTAGTTGTATGACATAGTGCGTCTCGTATGTGGTGAACAATTTAATTTCTAAATTACTACTAAAAAAAAACAATAATTTAGAACTATCTAATTGTAACACAGCCGTTCGTAATGTAATGATGGCAATCGATTGAATCTTGAAGAAGGCACAGTTGTAAGTACAAAACTGGCATCCAAAAAAAAAATTACTCGGATCAAATGCAACAGTTTTCAAAAATTCAACAAAAAAATGGTTGAAATTTAAAAAAAAATCGCACTTTAACGGAATATCACAGCCTAATGCAACATCTACCACCAGAGGACTTTAATATTGATAGAAGGCGGAAACATTTTACAATTATGTTCCGATTTATAAAGAAAATTTCAAAACACCGTCCGGGAGGTGTATTTACAAAACCTATACCGTTTCAGTCAGGGTGAGGACTGAAATAGAGTAGCTTTATTTGGGGGAAATCACCTACAAAACCCATACCATTTCAGTCATGATGAAGACTGTAGTAATAAAGTAGCCGTTGTTTGCGAAAAATCACATTGAAAACCTATACCATTTCAGTCACGATGAAGACTGTAGTAATAAAATACCCTCTGTTTGCGCAAAATCACATAGAAAACCTATACCATTTCAGTCACGATGAAGACTGTAGTAATAAAGTAGCCGTTGTTTCCGCAAAATCATCTACAAAACCTATACCATTTCAGTCACGATGAAGACTGTAGTAATAAAATACCCTTTGTTTGCGCAAAATCACATAGAAAACCTATACCATTTCAGTCACGATGAAGACTGTAGTAGAAAAATACCATTAGTTTGCGCAAAATCAACTAGAAAACCTTTACCATTTCAGTCACGATGAAGTTCGTTGTAATAAAGTATTCGTTATTTGTGCAAAATCACCTACAAAACCTATACCATTTCAGTCACGATGAGAACCGTTGTAATAAATTATCCTTTGTTTGCACAAAATCACCTACAAAACCCATACCGTTTCAGTCACGATGACAACTGCAATAAAGTAGCTTTTGTTTTTGTGAAATCATTTACAAAGTCAATATTATTTTAGTCATGGTGACAGACTATAATAGAGCCTTTGTTTGCGCAAAATTACCTACCAAACCTATACCATTTCAGTCACGAAGACAACTTTAATAGAGTAGCTTTTGTTAATATGAAATCATTTATAAAGTCTATACTATTTTAGTCATGGACTATAATAGAGTTGCTTTCTTTTGTGCAAAATTATGAAAATACCTAGTCTATTGGAGTACATACATCGTCTCATATATACACGTCTATAATACTCTTTCAGTTATGGCAGAGGGGAAATAAGGCGAACCGTTCGCGTAAGTCAAAATGAATTGCGCATTGTCTGGAAAACGATTGGTGCGTGCAGTAGCATAGGTCGCTGTATGTACCTACGTAATGCCTACTTAAGAGAAACGGCTTGTTTCATACAAAACTAAATTTTAGATTTGAAGCAAAAATACTCACCTGAACTTAATGACCTTTTTTTCTTCAAAAAGTATAGTAAATATCTAACGGATTAGAAGAAATATATGTATTTTTGTTTTACATTATGAAATATAGGCCATTAAAAGAATTGATTTTTCGCGATTTTAGAGGCACCTTTAACATTATTAGGAGACTAACAGTGATTTAAAAAAAAAAATTACGCGGTATATTTTGAAAATATAATTAAATATAAAATATATAAAAATAAGCATGATGGTAGATTTCAAATTCAATTAAAGACGACCAATTTATTTTGAAACACAAATTTGCATTGCATAATTTAAAATATCGACCCAAAAAACCATATTTTAAAAAATATTTTCTTTTGTTTTTTTTTATTTGCGTTTTTTTTATTTAAATAGCAAATATGATAATTTTTAAGAGAAATACGATAAACCCGCAAATAATTTTCTAATTTGCATCAAACTTTATGAAAAAAAATGTTTTCATGGTCTAAACTTCATAATCTAAAACAAACAAATAAAATACTAGATATTTAATAAACCTGTAATTTAAAAAAAATGCATATCATTCAGTTTGGATGGGTATTTTGGCCTTCAATCCAAAATAAAGCTATGTATGAAACAGGCAGCGCAGCCGTTCCTCTTAACATGGATAGCATACCATAGACAGTTATCAGCATTCCGGTAAAACTCCTCGAACTCCAATAAATCACTTCCAAACTTTTTACTTTCAGAATAATTAATAAAAGTTTGTCTTAGCTTACATCTTACACATCCCTCTAGTACATAGGTTCTCAAACTTTTTTTCCCCGTGGACCCCTTTTGCCGTTCTTTTAATTTTCCGTGGACCCTCCCATTTCTTTTCTTTTTCCGTGGCCATGCTCGCCCCTAGCTCCTGGTTATATTCAGCGATACCTACATGAATTTTCAAGATGGCCCTGCAAGATGGATACGGCGTATTGAAATTTTAATTACTACGAAATATAAAATAAAATATATTATTTCGATTCTCCTGCAACAGAAATAGTTGTTACTCATTGTAATTTTTTTTTTTACATGAATACCCCACAAGAGTCTCAACTGCTCCCAACCGTCTAGAGCCAGTGAGACTATGACATCCCCAATTGGGAAATGTTGTGAGGCTGAAGGTATAGGGGAGGGGAAGGAGAAGGGGGAGAGGAAGGTGGGGAAATGCCTGGCTATTCAGATCTGGTCACCAAACACGGCTAAAAGTCATTTCAAGAAACGTTTCAATTCTGAATGGTGGTCTTTCACCAGGGCGATACTGGGAGTATCTTCCACTCTGGAACGTACTACACATGATTTTTTAATTAATCAATTGTGAAATAGCACAAATTAATTAAATAAAATTTAGTTGCGCACGCCGGGATTTGAACCCGCGACCTTCGGATTCGTAGTCGAGAGCCTTACCCCTCGACCATGGAGGCCGTCAATAAACGTTGATAAACATTGTTTGAAAACATACGTACTTATATGCATATTTATCTAATACTGGACAGGTGGTATTTATTTACTGAGCGATGCATTGCTGCTGGTATGAAAATTTGTAAAAACTTGCATATGAACGTGCCTGCGTGGATGCGATTTGCCCTTGTTGAGCGAAACTTACTACGGTGCTTTACTATGCGTGCAGTCTAAATGAACTACATCTCGTGGACCCCCTTTTTTTCTCGCTGCCATGGACCCACTGGAAATCTATATGGACCTCCAGGTTGTACGGACCACTTTGGGAACCTATGCTCTAGTAGGGGAAGATATGTCCCCCTACCTCGTTCACCTCCTACACACATTTCTAAGACCGATATTGAATCTTTTATTTTTCTTCTTCCCGTATGTTATGATTTTGTTGGACGTGCCGTATCCCGATACCTCGAGAGCTGTTTAGTTTCTAGAATGGGAACGGTTGCAAATATAGAATTCTAAAAATAATGATCATGTATTTTATAATAATATGTTGACGTATCTGAATTAAACCATATAAATTACTTAGTTCAACTTTAAAAAAGTGACATTTTCTCAAAATTCGATTGGTTGTATCGTATTGCATACTAAATATTTCAAACGAGTTACCCTGCTATAGAAAACCTACCCTGATTTTCAAGAGCGTTTATTAATTAACATTTTCATGCGAATACCGTACAAAAGTCTGCTGCCGAAGCCAGTGAGACTATGGCATCCCCAATCGGGATATATTATGAGGCTGAAGGGAGTGTAAAAAGGAAGGAGATGAGTAAATTCGCAAAGTTGGGAAGTTTCTGGCTATTGGGATCTGCAAATTTTCGTTTTTGAATGGTTGTCATTCACTAGGACAAAACTGAAATTAATTACATTTAGATATTTATTTTTAGAGACTGTACTCACCAATTAACATGGTTAGAAAAGATTATTTTAGGGTTTGGATACTGTAACAAAATATTATAAGCAATAATAATTATTGCTTATAATGATTTGTTACCAGTTGTGCTATGCATAAAAAATCTTGTCTTATAAACATTAGTTTATCATTTTAAATAATTTGGATACTGTATTTAATTTATGTACAATGAAATGTATTTTTAGATAGGGCTTAAAGCATGCCTTTATTTTCGGATGATGGAAAAAACCTTTTTAAGGGTCTTCAAAGAATTAACTTAAGAAATTTTTTACATGGAGTCTCATCCTACTTTTAGTAGGTACAGCAGTACTGCTTGAAGGCATTTTAAAGCTTTGGTAAAAAACATACTATTTTGACAATTTTTCGTTTTCGGTAGCTTTGGGAAAAAAGCCGTTTTATTGGTACTTTATTTAATATATTTCTCTTTAGGATGGTTTGATTTGAGTTGACTTTAAAGTAAAACACAACTCACACGCGTTCGGTGTTTCTGAAATGTGTGTTGTTATTAAATGTTCCGGTGAATGTTAAAAATGCTCGTGTATATTTTGCGGCTAAAGGATGAAACGTAATTTTTATCTTTGATATGGATGCGACATTGTACTATTGTCTATTATTATTAAGTGTCTATGGATTCGATATCTAAACTCTTCACTTAAATATAAAACTAAAAAAAAAGCTTAATAACTACAAGTCTGGCTGAAAGCGATCAATGAAACAACCTTAAAACAGCACTAAAAACGTCATAGAAGAATCACCCAATTAAATGACATCAAATTTGTTATGTAAATATGATTAGATAAATAAAAGTATAAAAACAAAACATTTTAAAAAAAAGTTTTTCCGTTCGATATTTTAAATTATGTACGAAAAATTTGTGTTCGAACGTTAATTGGTCTTTTCTAATCTAATTTAAAGTCCACCATAATGCTTATTTTATTATTTAAAAATATATATATTTCATTATATTTTCAAAGTGGGGTAAAACTTTTTTTTTAATCATCGTTACCCACCAAATAATTGTTAAAGATGGCTCTAAAATAAAATAATAAAATACTTTTCATACTTACTAGATATTTACTAAACCTTTAATTAGAACAAATATATCATTAGATTTATGTGAGTATTTTGACATCAAATCCAAAATTAATTTTTTTATGGAATAGGCCGCGCAGCCGTTTCCCTTAATATTTTCTTGATTATTTAAATATTCAGTAGTGGATTCGAACAAGTGTTTTTTAATTTAATTCATCATGTCTACAAAGGGTTTGCTTATCGTGAAAATCAAATAATCTATTAATTAATTAATTTAGTAATTAGACAAAAGCAGAATAGATCGTCTCAATATGTCAAAAATCTCAAATTACTTGCATGACTTAATAATAACATTATTAAATTTGATTAACTTTAAATTTAAATAACCATATAAATGGAGTTCTACGAATTAAACAGAATAACAATTAATATTAATTATTTACCGCACTGTGCCGGTTTCATTATCATTTTTCCTATTCCCGGTAATGCCGGGCTTATCAAGTACGGTATTTTCGTTTCTCTTCTTACTGCCTTGGTATCTTATTGTAATGATTTCCATTGGAAGCAGAAATTAATACATCCTTTCATTTTACGCGGCCTATCTTCTGTGGCTATTGTCCCACGGTGGAGATTAGGGATGTCAAACCCATTACATTTTTCTGTTAAAGTTTTGACTACTTTTATATAACGACATATATAAAGTCTCGCCTTCAATCGTTCTGCTCGTCTACCAAGCATCGTGATTTAGATATCTGCTACTGCATGCGGTGAATTTATCTCTAGCACAATCTCATTTTCGTGTATGCACGCAGGATGGAATGAATATCTATCTAATATAGTAGGGATAATCAGTAACTTCTCTTTTGTATTAGGCATACTTTTTGACGGCCTCCATGGTCGAGGGGTAAGGCTCTCGACTACGAATCCGAAGGTCGCGGGTTCAAATCCCGGCGTCCGCAAGTAAATTTTATTTAATTGATTTGTGCTGTTTCACAATTCATTCATTGAAAAATAATATATAGCATATTTGCGCACGTTCCAGAGTGGAAGATACTCTCAGAATCGCCCTGGTGAGAGACCACCATTCGAAACTGAAAAGTTTCTTAAAATGGCTTTTAGCCGTGTTTGGTGACCAGATCTGAATAGCCAGGTATTTCTCCACCTTCCTCTTCCCCTTCTCCTTCCCCTCCCCAATACCTTCATCCTCACAAAATTCCCAAATTGGGGATGTCATAGTCTCACTGGCTCCAGACGGTTGGGAGCAGTTGGGACTCTTGTGCGGTATTCATATAAAAAAAAAATACTCAGAAAAATCGTGCAAATCAATTCCAGTAATCTCTGCATATTACGGATACGTCTATTCAATAATTAAGTACGTAACAGTGTCATGGGGAAATTCAGCAAACGCCAAAGATGTTTTTATTATCCTAGAGAGATGCTTAAGAAAAATGACACATTCAGGTTATCTAGATTCACTTGGACCTTTCTTTAAAAAAACTAAAATTTGTGACGATCACTGATATATAAAAATAATGGAGTTATACCTCTCGGTACGGTCATTTTCACGCAGGTTTCCAATAAAACACTCATAACGTAAACACAAGACAAGATTTACAGAACATCTACTAATACCAC
>JAHDVE020007323.1:0-90338 GCA_022606495.2 Halesus radiatus | reverse complement strand
ATACCGACGCTGAACCGGCACGTAAGACGTAACAAATTTGTACAGCTGTAGTACATAGATTGTAGTACACATAGTAGTCTAAGTAAATAAAATCAGAGCTGAGAATCTGTAAAAAAATTCCGGAAGGCTTGTTCTTGGTGTTGTAATATGTCTATCTAACTTGAATTAGTCAACGACCCCCGAGTACAATTCTGATGGGGTCCAAGAATCCTTTGCGTTGTTTGGTTAATAATGCCCCGACCCTTAGAAGTTTGGTGTAATTTGCAGTGTGGAAATGATACGTCAGGGAATAATTGACCGGGCAATGGGACCCGAAACCAACACATATTTGTGAGGGACAAAATTATGAATGCCGTTTCGTGGCTTTGATCGCACCCCCGGGGATGCTCACATTTCCCCAATTATACTATTTCTATTCTTATTCCGCTGTATTATTTTCTTGAACACTTCAAAATAAAAGAAATATTATATCTCTTATTACATCTTTTTTCAAAGAAAGCAAAAATTTTGTAGTTTGATACTCGTATTATAAATAATAGTATATTTAGTTTCAAAAAAGGTTTTTTATATTAAAGCGGTTTAAAACCAAATATCTGTTAAATTATGAAGTACGTGTAATATTACATCTTTCTTTTTTCTATGTACAAAAATAAATGTTTATCTGTGTGTCCTCGATTTTCTCAATAAATACTACAGATTTCACTGAAAATAGCACAGTTTGTTCTTATTAGGAAGGTTTAGAGAGTAGTTTAAATAAAATCCAGTATGTAAAATTGATGCTATAACATTTTAAAATTTGTATGATAAACATTTAACCAGTCTTTTACATTGAGGTTAGCTTATAGATGCACATTTGTTGTTTGATGTTTCTTTGTTTCTTTGTTTCTTTGTTTCTTTGTTTCTTTGTTTCTTTGTTTCTTTGTTTCTTTGTTTCTTTGTTTCTTTGTTTCTTTGTTTCTTTGTTTCTTTGTTTCGTTGTTTCTTTGTTTCGTCGTTTCTTCGTTTCTTCGTTTCTTCGTTTCTTCGTTTCTTCGTTTCTTCGTTTCTTCGTTTCTTCGTTTCTTCGTTTCTTCGTTTCTTCGTTTCTTCGTTTCTTCGTTTCTTTGTTTCTTCGTTTCTTCGTTTCTTCGTTTCTTCGTTTCTTCGTTTTTGCTTTTGCTTTTGTTTTGTTTCTTTTGTTTCTTTTGTTTCTTGTTTTGTTTCTTTTTGTTTCTTTGTTTTTGTTTCTTTTGTTTCTTTTGTTTCCTTTTGTTTCTTTTGTTTCTTGTTTTTGTTTCTTTGTTTCTTTTGTTTTTGTTTCTTGTTTTTGTTTCTTGTTTCTTTTGTTTCTTTGTTTCTTTGTTTTGTTTATTTGTTTTTGTTTCTTTTGTTTTTGTTTCTTTGTTTTGTTTCTTTTGTTTTGTTTCTTTTGTTTCTTTGTTTTGTTTATTTGTTTCATTGTTTCTTTGTTTCTTTGTTTCTTTGTTTCTTTGTTTCTTTGTTTCTTTGTTTATTTGTTTCTTGGTTTCTTTGTTTCTTTGTTTCTTGTTTCTTGTTTCTTTGTTTCTTTGTTTCTTTGTTTCTTTGTTTCTTTGTTTAATTGTTTCTTTGTTTCTTTGTTTCTTTGTTTCTTTGTTTCTTTGTTTCTTTGTTTCTTTGTTTCTTTGTTTCTTTGTTTCTTTGTTTCTTTGTTTAGAGATAGTAATAGTAATAGTCGTAACAAGGCATAACTTTCGCTGTCAAATCAATTTTGGCACCTAAACGACAAGCAACAATTACCAACCTCTTAACATTATTAAAAAAAAAAACAGAGGAAGGCCGGGTACACATCAGCTAGTGTATAATATATTACCGTACCACTGAATAGATAATCCCAGGAATAATATGTATTTGGATATCAGACTGGGTAGATACTAGATAAATCTCGATGTGCACATACAAGTTTGCATATAGAGATAAACCAATAGAGGTTTGTTATGGGCGTGTCTGTGTGCCCGAAGTAAGTTTAATTCTTCCGAAAAGTAACGAAAAAATTAGCTAATTCAGGCACACATACACGCCCACAACAAACTTCTATCGGTTTATCTCTTCAGTGGTTTGTATGTACATATCGAGTCACTGATATGATGACGTACGCGACTGACGTACGCAACCGATGTACGCGACCAATGTACGCCACTCACGTACGCGTGGCTCTATTTCCAGCCTCACCTGTATTACTTTTACTCTATTTGAATTTTTTCTTTGCCCTGTATTTTAAATACGACAGTGAATAATTATTTAGGGATAATATAGGAAATAGAGATGCCTTTAAATAAATTAATTCATCTTTTTCCTCAGTAATAATTTACACGGAGATCACACCCGTTAACATAACCAAAATAATTATATAGGATACCTGCGAAGAAAGCATTAAAATACACATTGTAAACGAATTTGACGAAATTCTTTAGATGGAACAACGTACGTTAAATTAATGTTTTAGACCTTCCAGGGGATGTTTTCCCCCCACCAAAGAATTTCAGGGAAAGGGCATTTTTTATTTGAACCAAAGGAAAATTTCAAAGGATTTTTCTCATTATTTACCTGCTTACTCCATCATAGTCACCACCCAAACCAACATATTCGGCGCCGATCTTATTTTTGATGTACGTCAGATGTTCTGAAAAACGAAAACAATTAAAGTTTATTTTTATAATTAACTCACATTAATAATATTATTTCAATAATTATTGAGTTGAGTGACAAGTCATAAGTTCCTAGCTTTTTGATTTTTAAAGAACCAGTGTTTGGGAAAGAGATAAAAATGTACATATATAGGTATTTACTATTTTTCAAAGTATGTACATACATTATATGTACCTACATATCCATAATAATGTTAGTTTACTGCCACAGTTTTGTTTTTTAATACTTGATAATTTTTGGATAAAAAAAATAGATTGTTAAACACACAAAGTATCACTTTTGGATGTATATTTTTGTTTACATTTAACTGAAGAGTTATGATAACGATGAACAACCCGCAGTCTCCTACTATTTGAGTATTGCTAAGCCATTAACGGGTACTATACTATATGGTTCATATGGGCGTGGCCTAGATTATATTCCTTGAACTGCTAGCCGAGCGATGCTTATAGTTTTTCTGTCCCCTTCTCCTGGGGAAATTGTGCCCCTCTCCAGCCTTTAGAATTGCACTATTCGGTCGTTATCGTATAGCATAGCTTCAGTGTGTAGCGTTAACAGATAATCTTTAAAGTTGACGCCCAACAAATATTTTGATATTATATTCGACCTGTGTTACAAGCTTAAAGTTTGATCTATAAGGTGGAAGCCCAATATGGAAAACCAAAAATTCTACTTTAAATCATACACCTATAATAATTTTATACATTCGATATATTAAATAATATATGGTGTAATAATATTGATATAAGAATAATACAATAAATAATATAAATAAAATAAATAAAGCGCAGAAAGCAGAATATGTAAACTGACCTACTTACCCATCAGTGTGTGAAAATAAACAGGTTTGTCCACAGGATAGGTATAATTTAAAAGCGTAATATGAAATTAAAAAAATATGTAGACAGGTACAACAATAAGCAAATATTTCTGAGGATATAAAGTAATGAGAATATAATGTGACCACAGACTTCAAAATTAATAGACTTGCGCTAAGTACCGCGGTTGAGTGGTTACAATCATTCAGGTCGTTTAAATAATAACAACTATTCTGAATTTGCAAATCATATTTTTGAAACCAATCATTCATTTGACATAAATAATGGTTTAAAAATTTTGGATGCAAATACAACCGGTTTACAATTAAACAAAAATATTTAAGAAGGCTTTGACTGTCCAACTAGGAACAAATTCCGTTTTAGGACAGTCAAATTGAGTTTAGTTCATATTAATATACATACGAGTATACATGAAAGAATATAAAAGAATCCATAAAGTAAATTAAAAATATTTTTGTTTTTAAAGTATGATGTGCGTTTTTAATTTAGTGTGGAGTAATAATGAATTACATATGAGATGTAAAAGTTTAAAGTATAAGGTATAAAAGTTTAGAGTATAAAAGATTAAAGGATGATATGCATTTTTTAATTGAGTGTGGAGTAATAATGAATTATATATGAAGGTTTTATTAAAATTGTACATATCTATTAATAAATAATCGAATATTTTTTAAAAATAGCTATCTCTTGAATTTATTTTCATATTAATATTAAAAATAAAAATAATTTCTTTTTTTATTTCTAATATAAATTTGTTATTCAATGTTTTGTTTTTCTATTAAAATTTTTGATTAATTACTTCCCTACTTTAATAAATTTTTGTTTATGTTTATATTTTGTCTACAGGTATTGTGTTCTATTTTTTATCATTTGTCTATACTTGACATTATTATTTTTAGTATTACTCCTGATGAAGAAAGCATCGCCTTTGAAACGTGTATATATCTTTATATTAATAAAGTGGTGAATACAAAGTATATTATTTATCTTACAAGTAAATTCAAAGTGTAGGAAATATTTCGTAACGAAGCCTGCTAAGAAATATAAACGATATTCGCCGTAAGCACCGAGCGGAGATGCTAAGACCCGGGGTCGAGGAAGGAATGCGGGATCCGCCAAATAGCTTCGCTTTCCTGCACTTTGATTGCGAACATTATTGTATTATTTGTCAATTGAAGATAGTTAGAGAGGCTAGAGATTTTTTTTCCAATTTATGTTTTATAAAAGATATGCACGTAGGTACCTAGCGGAAAATTAACGTGTGTTATTAGATATCTACTCTGTTATTAATGCATGGATTCCGCATCGAATATACACACCATTAGAGTGGTAGATACTTTCAGTATCGCCCTGCTGAAAGATCACAATTCACAATCAAAAGATTGTGTGAAATGAATCATGTTTGGTGACCAAACCTGAATAGTCAGGTATTTTCCCACTCTAACCTATCCCTTCCCTTCTCCACTCCCTTCAGATTCAAAACATACCCCCATACCTTCAGTGGCTACGGACAATTGGGACTCTTGTGAGGTATTCACAAAACAAAAAAAAATCCTCCATCACGACACAATGAATACCTGGCAATCTACAAGCGCGACCTGGCGTACGTGCAGACCAACACCAGCAAAACAAAGAATATTTGAGGGCCCTATGGATCAGCCCCCGCGGCCACCGTCCTCCCCCGCCGCTCCCCTCTTTTAAGAGTATTCTGTGTTATTTATCCTAAAAATATATGCATAGTAATTCATTGTCTTAGCTTAAATACATTCTTGAATATTATGGAAACAATCACTCTATCATTTGTATTAGCATCTCATCAATATATCGTAAGGAATAAATACAGTTAGCTTCTTTTTTTCAATTTAACATATATGAAAACTTAGACCAAGCCGTATTTAGTTTTGATAATTTAACTGGATCTCTTTATATTATCTATAAATAATGTGTAATGATAGCCTGTCCAAAAAGAGAAAATAAATGTAAAAACAAAAAAAAAAGTCCATAGAATAGATGTAATATAAGAATAATATAAGAATAGAAAGTAATATTTGTACAGCGCCCTTGAAGTGATTTTTCACAAAAACAGCGCTATAAAAATCATCGGATTATTATTATTATCTTCCGCATGATGTGATGGTAATAGGAGCTTATCAAATAGTGTCAGATTAATCAAAATCAGATCAAATAGTGGCGCTATTTCTGCTCTTTTTAAGGAAGATTCCTTACGTTTTTCCTTAGGGTGAAAGACTTCTTGATTACGACATAAGATTTTGAACTAATACTTTTAAAAACAATTACTTTATATTATAATTCATTTTAATAAATTTTTATTTTATTTTTAAATATCATAAAAAAGCCTTTTAACGAAGAATCACGTTTTATAAAAAGGTACCCACCTCATTAGATAGTAATGACTTTTTTTTGTCTCTAGTTCTAAAAGTGACATTTGAATCTATGCTGACCGAAGAGGTGGGTCATTCCACTTATTTTAAAAACTCGGTTCCAATTCCTTTACATGGACTCGATTCCTCGGACTCGGTTTTTATTTCTTTCGGTCCGCATAGGTCCGCCGTTCCGGAATCAAAAATCGTTCATATTGCACTAATGAATATGGACACCTTTCGTTTCTGACTCCAATCCAAAACCTTTGCCGTTCCTTGAGTGTGAGTTCGAAACGAGTCCCTATTTGTGAACTCGGAGTGAGTTTTCTCTTGTTAAAAAATCGCAAATATTGACAATTTTGATGAATGTCGCTCGCTGAATTCAGCTGACAGCTGTCATCCGAGAGAACCGGAACCGCAGTTCAGTAGGAAGGCTTTAACCATAAGGAAAAAGTTAAGGAATCTTCCTTAAAAAGAACGAGAATAGCGCCGGTTTGTCTTCTTTTGAAACAAAATTTTTTTTTTTTTAAAAACATTACTAAAATTTATTATAAAATCAGAACTTGTAAAACCAACCCAACCAAACCCAGTCTAACTTTACTCATAGAGCGCAAAGCACGATGAGTTTTACATTCGAAAATGGGTATAGAGCATGTTCACAATAAAAACAAAAATGTGGCACAAAGTATTTGCACAAAGGAAATCTCCGTGTATCGTAAAAGAGTGTTGGAGTTGTTCAGAGCAGAGAACAACAGCACCACACCGTGGCGCTAACGGTTCCATAACAAAACAGAACATCGGAGAAAAGTGAAGGAAAAAAACATACCTAACCTCATCTAACCTAACATTTTCTAACAAAACCTAATCTAAACTAACCTAACCCAAACCTATTATGTAGCCATGTTCTGTTTTGTCATTGCTCTATGTTATCCGATTACGAGCGCCAACAGCAGTGTTCCAGCGCGAACACTGTTTCACACTCACATCGCGCCTCGTTATGCCCTGCCTCTTCGCGGGAAATAAAAATGAAAATAACTCATCCAAGAGATTGCAAGAAGACGTGTGATGTAAAGCCACAATGAATTCTTCAGGCCCGTTGAAATAATGCCCGGGAATGGGAGATTTTATTTCCGCCTGCACTTTTACTACTGCAAATAATAAGAATAATGGCATCTCGTGTTCCCTACTTCGTGAGCATTTTATAAAGGACACTACCCAACTTCAAGCATTGATAGCCAACGGAATTGAAGCACTTCAACACGGAATAAATAAATATATATATATGTGTCATTGTTAAACTCTGAAAGTAACATTCCTCGATGCTTGCTATATTGTAGTAAATGTAGATTTTTGTTCTACTTTTACATAGAACTGTTATTATCATTTTCCGGTTATGTGGTTTACCTAGATGGATTTTATCATCGTAATATAAATTTGATTCTATACATATAAAATCAGTACCTAAGTTTGGGATATATTTCTGAAAGCCAACTAGATTTTATCATTCAAACCATGATGCCATTTTTTTTATCCGAATTCAAAAGGCAAGTACAAAATTTTCCGGTTACCCAGAGCAGGATTTATCTTAACCTTAAATTTCATGACCTCAAGTTCAAGTATAATGCCCTTTACGACTTATATCTATTTACAGGCGAAAAATGTATATTTCAGGTATTTGATTTTCGCCGTTCTTTCGGGATATTGGTCATTAGCTTCGTCCTGACTCTTAGAAGCGTGCTAATAGATAAATGTGAGCAAGTATCAAGCGATAGTTTAACATTAATGCAAAGGCCTTAAATATTATTATATTACCTTCCTCCGTTTTGCGTGCAATATACTTTCCTACTTTCCTATTATCAAAGTTACTCGAAAGTATCTGTAATTACATGTTTATTATTTTTTCAAGGATTTGCCTAAATCACTATCCCTTGATAGGTTTTTATTACTGCCACCAAAAATAAATGAAAATGTTAAATAAAATGAACAGTTTGTTATAAAGCACTAATTTACCGCATTTTTATGCCAACCGGTTTCGCTTAGATCAAGCTTCATTAGGGCAAATATAATAACTATTATATATAATAACTCAGTTATTATATTTGCTTTGACGGAGCTTGATCTGAGCGAAACCGGTTCGTGTAAAAATACAATAAATTAGTGTTTTATAACAGAGTGCTTGTTTTATTTAATATGATGTCAAATCACAAAGTAATTGCGTCTTTTGAAAACAAATAAAAATGTATTTCTCTTCACCTAATTCACACACAGGTATATATTTAAAAAAAATAGCAAATCTAAAATAGCAAAACCATACTAACCAATACATATCAATTAATTCTTGTACCACATTTAACACGTGAACACCTCAGCACAGGTTCTCCTAATGAGGTGTTCATCTGCTCAAACCTACCTCACAATTCACATTATCAAATAATATACAAAGCACCTTTATCATACTTTTGAAGGCATATTATGTAAAACGGTAATGTATAATATATATGAAAATCTCAACCATAATATATGTATATATATATATATATATATATATATAAATAAATATATAAATTATTATGATAAATGATTTCATTTCGCCTTTTGACAGCTAAAAAATATATTGTTGGTTGGGAACTGCTTCGAATGGTACGAGCGCGATGCGCCGATTCGGAATTTCGGCTTTATTCGGGATTCGCGCTCGAAAGTTGACTTTTTGATGTATTGAATGATGCATGAAATAATTGAAAATAAAATGGAGTAATTTAAAAAGAAATACGTTATTCAAAATAAATTTACACTAGATTCTCTTTTTATTTTTAAAATATGATTATTATAAATTTAATTTTTAATTTTATGCGATACCACACAAGTGTCCCAACTGCTCCTAAACTTCTTTAGCCATTGAAACGATGGCATCCCCAATTGGGGCATGATGTGAGGCTGAAGGTATTGGGAGGGGAAGGAGATGGGGAAGAAATAAGGTGGGGAAGTACGTGGCTATTCAGATATGGTCACCAAACACGGCTAAAGACATTTCAAGCAATGTTTTCGATTCTGAATGATGCCGTAAATATACTACATAGTATTTTAAATGAATAAAATTTGAAAAAACACAATTTAATCAAATAAAATTTACTTGCGCACGCCGGAATCTGAACCCGCGACTTTCGGATTCCTAGCCAGAGATCGTAACCACTCAACCACGGAGACAGTCGAGTTTAGTTCAATGTGAAAATTATTAAGTACCTACGCAAAATGTTGCCGCTTAAATATGTATGTTAATTTGGAGTTCACAATCGAGTTTCATTTCCATTTTTAAATACATCAAATCAAACGTTCTGTTTTAATACAACGAATTTACATAGTAACACCATTAAATGGAAAGCATAGCCATATCTTAACATTTCTAACGGCAGTGAGGAGAAAAATAAAAATCCCCGGACGAAATTTAATATTCTGAGCAGATGATTGGTATGAAGTAGAATAAAAGACCTTTGAAACTTTTACATGGAATAATATTCCGAGACAGAAATTCTTATTTCCCGAAAGGTTTAAGGAAAACATTTAAACGTTAAAAAAAAAAAAAAAACAAAATAAATTTAACGCAGTTAACTGAGCAAACATTTTTAAATTGTTCCTTAGACTTTTGTCATTAACGGCGAGTTAGAATCTACATTTTTAAAAGCTTAACGTATATTTTTAAAAGATTTTGTAGGTATTTTGATAGGTGTCGTAACTTTTGTAGACTCTTTGAAGGAAACAATTATATACTGTTCCAAGGTTGAGTGGAACCTTGGTGAAACAATTTTCCCGTACTTACTAATAACCTAGTGTCAATAGCCGTACTTTCTAATACGGATGAGAATTAAATTTCCATCGAAAATGAAAAAAAAAGTTAGTTTTTGACTGCACTGTTACATTTTTCGAATAAATGAAAAAAAGTTTTCCAAATATTAAAAATCGACAAATGTATTTAAAATTTTTCTCCATTTTTCGTTAACAACAAAAAGTAGGCATAAGTCAGACTAAAGCCCTTTTTCAGTGACTTTTAGCAAGGACACCACTGTCGCAAGTGTGTACAATTGCACTAATACCCACAATCCTAAGTATACGTCTTTTGAGTACCTATACTTGTCGCTGAAACGTAAAGCACTTTTATGTCCAGAGAGACCGATGACCTAGATAAGGCACCTTGACACATTCAAATCGTGGCTTTTGGTGTATTGCCAAGGCAATAGTCATACGTGCCAAATGCGCATTATTTTCCCCCTAAGTCAATGGAATCGCGATATTGTTGTGACAATAATGTTGTCAGTCGGAAGTTATTGACAATAATGATTGTCAACGGCATAGCGCAAAGACGGAGACCCCCCGTCCCACTAACGACACAGTCCGCACAGCCGTATGCCGTTAATATGTCGTGGGTCGTTTCTACTTGAAAAAATAGGCACGATTTATGCGGCCAAAAAATAATCTCAACTCGAGGTCTATTCGTTTCACTAAAATATATTTTTTTACCGATAGAGAGAGTGACCATAAAACTTAACAATGATAATCACAACATCCGGACGAGCAATCCCCATATACGAAATGAAACAAAGCTAAAGAACTAACTAACTAACCATAACGTAATAACGCAATGCCTACCCCTACAGAAAAATATCTCCGCAGGGGTAGGCAGAGAGGACAGACCGCCAAACATCTCGATCTTGGAATACACTTATTGCTTCATTCACATTCGTACATGGCTTCATACATTATCTTCTTGGTCCGACTCAATTATTTGATTCGCTTGATTGTGCCATGTCTTATTCCGGTATCTTCTTCCATTCACATTCGGGGCATATATTCTACTTACATTGCTTTATTCGTTCATTCACTCTACATGCCCGAACCATCTAAGCGTCCCTTTCTTAATCGTGGTCATTACGAATACGTCTTGCATTATTTATGAATTTCTACATTTTTCACACGATCATACATGGGTTTAGCAGTTCCATGCCGCACTGCCATCCGTCAGGATTGGTATTAGCACTTCATTGTGGACTGCTAGTTTCGCTTCTTTGGACGATTATTTGTTAGCGCCAACCGCATTCGGTCTTCTGTTAATGGATTTTACTGCATTATCTGCACACACCGTAGCATACGTGGTAAATATATTCACCTTTTTATTTTTTAATATTCTATTTCCACATCATGTCATTTATTTAGATGTATTCTTTTATATGGTAGATACAGTGTTGCACTCACCACTTTGTTCAGCTGAAATAAACACATTATTATTATTATTATTATTATTCACCTTTCTTCCACTATCTCTATCAGTCTTTCAATCTCTCGTAAACATACTTCCCAAATATACAAACTCATCGGCCTGATCCAAGTATTCATCATTCACATCTATATTACACACCTTTTTCGTACTCACTCTTTCAAACACTATGACTGTGGACTCTTACACTCATCATTAGCCCATTCTTCATACATACACTATGACCACAGGTAGGCTAGGTGTAATATATTTAATTAAATATTTCACTGTAATCTTCCGTTGATTGTTGTGACCAACTGAATAAGTGGGCGTACATATTCCTTACCAAAATCATAGAATAAAAAAATTCGGTCAGAAATTCGTTGTATTTTTCTATTACCGTTTAATTAAATTGATTTGGTTAGTTTTTCTTAGGGCAGGCAGAGCTTTTCAGCCTTTATGAACTGCATGCCACTGATCAATATATGCTCGCACTGAACAGAGAATCGAATACGTAACCTCACGAAAATCTGTGTCTATATATATATATTTACGCTGCTGATGGAATTGTATCGTAAACGCACGAAATCCTAACACATGTAAATATAAATACTTACCCTGCAGAGGGAATCGAACCAGTAACATCATAAACTACTGATATGTCAACATATTTTTTTTTATTTTTTATTTTTTTTTTTATTAGTTTTCATATAATTATGACATTTTAAGGTAAGGTATAAATATTAAAAATATATTTTCATTGCAGAGGAAATCGAGGCCGTAACGTCACGAATTACTGATATGTAAACATATATTTTCATTGCAGAGGAAATCGAGGCCGTAACATCACGAATTACTGATATGTCAACATATATTTTCATTGCAGAAGAAATCGAGGCTGTAACATCACAAAATTCTAACATATATGTCAATAAATACAATATATAAACTGCAGGAGGAATCGAAACAACAACATCACTAAACAAAGTTGAATACTTCACTCGATACAACATAAATAGTATATTAAATTTACTACAACATCAATCACAGTAATTAATCCGCAAGCCAATCTTAAACTTATTTGTACAAAATCATCTTTATAAATTTAAACCCGCTAAACCGCCAGAGCAGTTTTTCAGCAGTATGAATGTAATATTGAATAATAATGAATTTTCTGAATATTTATTTAACCGTGTTTTTAGATGAAAACGGTAAACTACATATTTTTTCTATATCTAAAATCAAGCTATTATAGTAGGAGACTTATTGCAAAGATTAATGGTGGCGTCGTAGGCGAAAATTTGAAGCAGGTTTGCTATAAGCTATTCTTTCCTGGACCGGACGGTTTTAAGGTCAGATAATTCAACGCTTATCGGATTGAACGACCCTGATGTAAAAGACTTTAAGGAAATTTATTTATGATGGTGGAAAATTACTGCCGGCCTGAAAATGCCCGGTGTCGCTCCGGATCGGTCCGCCCCTGCACTGAACGGCCAGTGGCGTGCAGTAACATTTTTATAGATTTTCGTGATTTGTATAAATTTAAAAAAAGAATTATGTATTTATATATTTTATTTCGATACAAAATGTTTAAAAAAATTTCACGTTTGAACATCAATGCAGTACGTGGAAATGCAACGAGGGCATTGGGTGTGCGTATAGACAAAGTCAACAGCGCACTACGGAGAGGGTGTCCGTTGTAGTTATATGCACCGAATGACCATCTTGGTTCACAGGAAAACGGATGGTTTGATACCGTTCATAGTTGTAGATGACTATAATTATATATAATATGTTTTAATGTTGCGTAAACCTTCAAAAGCATAATTGCAGAAAATGGTTTCCTTATGTATATTATCATAATACCCAGCGGCGGCGCGTGACTATTGAGTGAGGTATAATTGAAAGATACTACGTTATTGATGTTGTTTAAGTCGAAAAAAAAATCATTTTCGGCTTCAATAACGTCGTATTTTTCAATCTTAGCACTGTAGTTCACCCAATAGTCACGAGCCGCCACTGATAATACGACATATTATGCACAGGTAATGCGCAGTGTTTTCTGTTTCTTATCTCCTGTTTATATCTTCTTTACCGCTGTCCCACTTCTATCTAACATGTGATATGTCAGCCTCCTAGGTTATTAGCATGTAGATCAAAATCTTCCTGTATGTATCTAATCCGTCTAAACTTATTAGATTCTTAAACGCCGGTTCATTGTTGGTACAGTTAAGCCGACCCACAGCCCGGCTTAAAGTCGTTTTTACTACAACTACGTCGTGATAATAAGTCAAGTTTCTCACTATTTCGACCTTGTGTCGCTTAATATTTACACCGCAATTATAAGTAACGGGGAATATTAATAGTGTGTCATATTGTATATAATATAACAATAACTAATGAAGCATAATATTATAGAGTGTTCAGGATCATATAAGGTCTACAACCGCCAATTTTGCATACATGAAAGGCCCCTACGATTTCAAGCTCCCGAAAATAGTTCTATTATTGAGGGTTTGCGGGTTTTGGAAAGTAAGATTTGTTGTAGAGTGGGTATGTTTTCAATTATTATGAGTAAGTTGTTATTTAATCTTTTACGATCTTATCCACTCTATTATAAATGAAAGCTTCCTATGCGAGAAAAAACAATAATGTAAAGGATACATGAAAGTAAGGAAATTCAATATAGGCACATGACGGTTACTTTGTTAGCAACGTTTCATTAGCAAACTGAGAACAGTTTTTTCAGTCATGTTTTTGAATTATTATTAGAAAATATAATATTTACAGGTGTACAATATATATATATGTTTTTTTTATATGAATACCGCACAAGAGGTCCCAACTGCTCCCAACCGTCTGGAGCCAGTGATACTATGGCATTCCCAATTGGGAAATGTTGTGAGGCTGAAGGTATTGGGGAGGGGAAGGAGAAGGGGAAGAGGGAGGTGGGGAAATACCTCTCTATTCAGATCTGGTCACCAAACACGGCTAAAAGCCATTTAAAGCAACGTTTCAATTCTGAATGGTGGGGCGATACTGAGGGTATCTTCCACTCTGGAACATGCGCAAATATACTATATATTATTTTTAAATGAATTAATTGTGAAACAACGCAAATTCATTAAATAACATTTGATACACATTAAAATATGGTTATACCTACTACATATTTATACAAATCGGATAAACTTGCGAACAATCATCTGCATTAGAAAGATGACATGTAGTTTTATTGTAACAGTAGTTTATTAGTTTATTGAAGGAAGCCCCTGGGTAAATTTTTCATAAAATAATTATTACTGTAATTACTAACAAACATATAATCTCGTTTATTTCTAGAGGCAAAAATAACTTTCCGGGTTGTTAAGGCGGTACGGATTTAAACGCTTTATCGTATTTTAGTTAGACATCCTGCGTAACAAAAAACTTACCAACTACGTCCTCCAGGGTGGCATTATTGGTACACTTCACGAAGTTCGGGTAGAAGTTCACCATAATGATACCGCCAGTCTCTTTCTGAGGAGGGAGAAACATACAGAAGTTAACTTTTACACTTGTGAAGGAGCTCAGTGCATCTTCCGCGTCAGATTGTTTGCCCTCGGGACTAATGGTGGAGATTATACACTCCCGGCTTGATTAAACAAATTCCACTTAGGTACCTAACCTACTGAACCTAACTTACCTAACCAAAAGCACCTGAACCCAGGCCATGACACTTACTCAAGTTGGCTCGCTGTTTATATAATATCTTTCTGTGTAATTATGTTATCAACCATCCTACATTGAAGGATCTTACATTAATAGCAGGCCAACTTGATTCAGTGACTTGGCCTGGGTTTGAGGGAACTTTCCCGTCGTACCCGTGAATTAGATACTTAATTGTGAGTCATTATTTATTTGTTTACGGAGTATTGTTCATTAACAACCTTACATGCAATACAAAATGAGAAAAAATAGAAAATTAAAAGAAGAAATAAGAAAAAATATTCTAATAATAGGAAGGTAGATATACTTAAATACCAAGTCAAAGCCTGATCAATTTTTTATAAACAAGCTTGTACAAGTTCAAGGAAGGAGAATGAGAATTTCGGAAATTACGTGGCTATTTAGATTTAGTTAGAAAAGATAGCTATGCCAATTACAGCTTTACAACCTTTCGATTCTGAATTTTGATCTTATATTAAAATGATACCGAAAGCATTTCCTTGGAAGGAAGTGCAAATATTTACATTATAATTTACTTTTGCTTTGTAAAATATCTGAAAATACCCCCTAGGAACAATTGACTGACAAGATTCTCCGTGCGGATCAATGGAAGGGTATTAGCAGTACAGAAAACAGGTCAGATATCTAGGCCAAGTCTTCAGAGAAGACGGACGAGATTACGACGATTGAGCCAGGGAGGAGAATGGTAAACACCCATACAGACATACCCTCACGCCGCATTATCAGTGTAGTGGAGAAGAAAAATTACTCTAATTCGATCATTCTTCAAGAATATGTACACCGGCGATTTAGGTTCAAATAGGCCCAACCTTCTTAGTATAACCATTTACAATAACGCATATTATGAAATACTATTTGAACTACCACGTTACTGCAGAGCTTCCACGGTGTTTTCCGAATGGTGCATTCACAGTTTCACCTCCATTATAAGGCACCGGGTTGATGCTCTCAAAAAAGCAAGAACTTCATTGATCGAGCACCTTTTTATCATGAATTAACTAATGGCAGCATTTGAACGGTGACCACGACTTAATAAGATGAATATTATCAGATTATTTTTTTAAATAAATCGCAATTTTTTTGTAACCCGACAAAACAGAACATCAAATATTACGCTAGGTTTGTCATTTGTTTGTTCTTTATCTTTACTTTTCGTGATTGTTGTATTTAATCATGAAACCAAATTAATGACCGGGGTTTTGAACCTATGATCTTTGGGTGAAAAACCGACGGTACGAAGGAGACTTACCACAGACTCGATGATATCGTCCTGAACATTCCTGCTGGCGGGGCAGATGGAGTAGACCGAGGAGTGGCTGAACATGACCGGGGCCTTGGACAGCTTGATGGCCGCTCGCGAGGTGTCGGCGCTCACGTGGCTCAGGTCGATTAGCATTCCCAGACGATTCATTTCATTTACCACTTTCTGGAAATATTTAATTTGGTATTACAGAAAACAAAAGGCAGTGTCGTGACAATATCAGATTTTGTTACCAGGGGCGCTATTCCCGTTCTTTTTAAGGAAGATTCCTTAACTTTTTCCTCAGGGTTAAAGCCTTCTCACTTAACTGTGGTTCCGGTTCTGTCGAATGACAGCTGTCAGCTGAATTCAGCGAGCGACATTCATAAAAAATGTCAATATTTGCGATATTTTAGCATGAGAAAAACTCAATATTTGCGTTGTTTTAACGAGAGAAAAACTCAATATTAAGTATGTTACCAATGACGTTATTATTTAAATTAAATATAATTTGCTAGTAAACATTATTGAACATTAAATAGATGTTGACATTTTTGACAATTCACGTCAAGTCGGCAGAAATTCAAATGTCACTTTTAGAACTACAGACAAAAAGGTCATTACTATCTAATGAGGTAGGTACCTTTTTATAAAACGTGAATCTTCGTTAGAAGGCTTCTTTATGATTTTTAAAAATAAAATAAAAATGAATTAAAATAAATTATAATATAATATAATTGTATTTAAAAGTTTTAGTTCAAAATCTTACGTCATTCGAAGATATTTCATCAATTTGTGTTTTCAAATAATCTCTTGACAATCTATTTAGGATATTTTTACTATTTCTCACCGGAATTCCGTAGTTAAGGCGATGCAATGGGAAGTAATATAAAATCGTGAGTTTTCGGTTTGAGAATTTGTTGGCCTAGAAATATCATAGATAATTAAATTAAATACTGCAAGTAGATCAAAACTTGGCCTTTCATTTAACCGTCCATTTTTTTGGTATGTCTTTTTATAAGCTTAGAAAACAATAAAGTATGACACATTAAAAAAAATGTTTAAAGTGCAAAATCTCCTACTCATGAACTCTTTTTTCCATATTTTCGTATTGTTCATTGTGATAAATTAAGTTTTTTAGAATATGACCGTAAAACATTTTAATAAGCGTGTCTGAGCTTTACAGAATAAAATAAAACACGCATTTTGGTGATGTTTTTTTTGCCGAAATCGAAACATGCGTCCGATGTACAGCGGGATTATCAACCTTGTCGCCACCTGCATAAGGAGCGCGTGATTTCGTTAAAATTTTAGCCGGTGAATGGCCTTAATCAAGAAGTCTTTAACCCTAAGGAAAAACGTAAGGAATCTTCCTTAAAAAGAACGAGAATAGCGCCCCAGGAGGCCTATTATGGTCCTTTTTAAGGAAAATTCATAATCCGTCTCTTTGGGCTAAAAGACATTTTGCTTAACTCCGATTCCGATAACATGGCAATAACAATAATACATTTTTAAAGGAGTTTGTGTTTTAATTATAACAGAATTATCAAAGATGAATCACACATGTAGTTTATTACTTACTTTACACGTGGATTTTATTATAATTTTTTGAATTTATTTCGCTTTTATCTGACATTTTGGGCTTTCGGCATAGGTACTTTACACACATTGCAATTTCGTTAATTCGTTTCATATACAAGCATTGTTATGCGACAAATGACTCACAATAATGTTTAAAGTCAATACTTATATAGTATTGAGTTTTTTTGTTATTGTCAAAATTACGCAAATATCTACGAGTATATTTTAAAGAATGTCGTTCGCTGAATGACAGCTATCATCCCGGAGAATTGGGACCGCAGTTGAGCAAGAAGTCTGTAAGCCTAAGGAAAAGGATAATGAATTATCGTTAAAAATAACCAAAATAGGCCTCTTGGGGCCCCCATTCGAACACCACTACATGAAATTTTAAATATTATCTATAGTGTCACAAAAAAAACTGAATTGATAATACTTAAAAATTACTCAGAGCAAGCTCAAAACCACTCACTGTTTAAGTTCTTAATGGACGCTTTTTAAGGAGTCGTGAAACATTTTGTCCTGAGTTATTTAATGAAAACATTGCATATTTCAATCCATAGACATATTTATTCACAACCTGGAATATTTTAAAAAACAAATCAGCCACCTTCTATCACGTCATGGATAATACGACCGTTGTAAGTAAAAGTACAGTATCTTCCTCGAGAAGTTAAAACACAGTATCTTCTCAAGGAAGATACTGTGTTTTTACTTCCCACGGCAGAATAGTGGTGTTATTAGAAATACTGTAACTGACTTAATTTTTTCTTCTTTTTCTATGTCCGATATAATTTATTTATTTAATTAATATTTAAAAAAAAAATCAAAACCACTAGCCACTCGTCTCACTAGGACAGTCCTGTGTTGAGATGAGCGGCTTTACGGTTTAGTGAGGCGATATATAAAAAAAAAAACAAATATAACACCGAAGTTATTTAAACTATAAAATCTACAGGAAGTTGGGCTGTATATTTATATATTACAATAATAAAAATTTAATTGTAACTTAAATTATGTTTTATACTTTATGGTGTCATTAGAAATATTATAAATGCTTTATATAGATTTTTGCTTCTCTTTCTGCGTGTTATATTTTGCTTCATGTTCTATTTTTATAATTTATTTTTAATATTTAGAATCTATATCAAGTGATAACTGATAACTAAACCAAAACAATGTTAATACTATGTAAATGTTCCAAAATAAAAATATCTATTTCTTGTAAAAACTGGTAATTTTTCCATCACAATATATCGCCACTGTGAACAACCTAGCGTATCACGTGGTGCGTATCATGTGATCCGTGGTGACGTGTGGCAATAGCAGAGATTTTTTTTTTTAAATTGCCATTGGACAGCATGTACATTTTTAGTCAAAATGTGCTCAGGAATTGATGGATTAAAGTCTGTCGGGTACGTGCCAATACCCCTCGGCCAGCTCTGGTGGAAGGTACTTACCAATAAGTACATAGTATAGATACATTATCGTTTATCAAATTGCGCAATATGTATATACGTAGTTGATGTCAATCTATTGTTGTCAAAATTAACATGAAACACGCTGATAAGATTGACATTGTCCCCTTCATCACAAGCTATCCAGATTACATGACAAATATAGTATATATGAACATTATAATATGTTAATTTTAACTTTCACTAAAAAACGTGCCGTAATATGTGTTATACGTATATTTACACATAAATATTTTTACATAAAAAACTATATTATGAATACCACCATAATATTTACATGTGTTCAATTTCCAAACAACATTTAATTTTTATAATACTAAAGTGTTTCCTATCTTTGAAGCAAAATATCAGTCCCTGCAATACAATATGAAGTAACAATTATTTTTATAAACAATAATTATTAGCCTGAAACACTCATCCAAATTGAAAAAAAAACTTTTCGAGCAAAGATAAATGTCGCCGACCGGACTCGAACCTGCACCCTTCTGATGTCCGGTCAGATGCTCTACCGTTGAGCTACGTCGGATTATCGCAAACCCGCCAAGTTAATCAATATATACTAGTGTTTCATTCAATAATTACTGTTTTTATTATATTTTCACCTGTAAACAACCAACTTTATTAGTATGAGAAAGGCTTGTAACGGCTAAATCCCTCAAATAGATGGCGTCGAGACAAATTATGTCTACATTTTATGGGTGAAAATTGCTTTGACTTGTCAAATATTTATTAATTGATAAAAATAAAAATACATCAGAAGGGTGCAGGTTCGAGTCCTGTCGGCGACATTTATCTTTGCTCGGAAAGGTTTTTTTTTTTTTCAATTTGGATGAGTGTTTCAGGCTAATAATTATTGTTTATAAAAATAAATATTTAATTGCTTTTCCTTAATCAAAACTCTAATATTTATGGGTACCATTCTCCATTATCAATAATGTCGAGACTTGTTAACTCAAGCCAGGGTCTTGAAATTTTTGGTACGAAGCTAAATGATTTTTGTCAGGCTTTACGAAATTAAACCTAAAAAGCTACCTACCTTTGATATGAACGTACTTTCAAATCTATATTTTTGTCAAATTTTTGTCATTCCTTCATTCATGTATTATGTATGTGCTGTTCTTTTCTAGTCCTCGTTTATTTTATTTCGTGTAATGTATTTTGTGTATGTGGACAATCAATAAAAAAATATTACCTACACGTATGTATCATTCTATCTACGTACCGATATTATTATATATTAATGTCTCCACATATAAATAAATATTTGTTTTTGTTTTTTCTATTTTTTTCACAAAAATGGTGCTATACAAATTGTCATTATTATTATTATTATTATGGCCCATGGGATTCTGTTGAATCGCACTGCTCTCCTCACACCCTAGAAATATATGATAAGGGTAATAAAATTTACTATTATGATTACAGCGATATCGTACCAAAGACACCTGGTTCTGGTAATTAGAATTCAAGTGGGCCTGCTGCTCATAAAAAAACACCGCAGTGTATAACGCTCAAGGTGTTATAATGTGATTCTTGAAATTACTCCATACCATTGTTTACAGGTGAAAATATAATAAAAACAGTAATTATTGAATGAAACACTAGTATATATTGATTAATTTGGCGGGTTTGCGATAAGCCGACGTAGCTCAATGGTAGAGCATCTGACCGGACATCAGAAGGGTGCAGGTTCGAGTCCTGTCGGCGACATTTATCTTTGCTCGGAAAGGCTTTTTTCAATTTGGATGAGTGTTTCAGGCTAATAATTATTGTTTATAAAAATAAATATTTAATTGCTTTTCCTTAATCAAAACTCTAATATTTATGGGTACCATTCTCCATTATCAATAATGTCGAGACTTGTTAACTCAAGCCAGGGTCTTGAAATTTTTGGTACGAAGCTAAATGATTTTTGTCAGGCTTTACGAAATTAAACCTAAAAAGCTACCTACCTTTGATATGAACGTACTTTCAAATCAATATTTTTGTCAAATTTTTGTCATTCCTTCATTCATGTATTATGTATGTGCTGTTCTTTTCTAGTCCTCGTTTATTTTATTTCGTGTAATGTATTTTGTGTATGTGGACAATCAATAAAAAAATATTACCTATACGTATGTATCATTCTATCTACGTACCGATATTATTATATATTAATGTCTCCACATATAAATAAATATTTGTTTTTGTTTTTTCTATTTTTTTCACAAAAATGGTGCTATACAAATTATCATTATTATTATTATTATTATGGCCCATGGGATTCTGTTGAATCGCACTGCTCTCCTCACACCCTAGAAATATATGATAAGGGTAATAAAATTTACTATTATGATTACAGCGATATCGTACCAAAGACACCTGGTTCTGGTAATTAGAATTCAAGTGGGCCTGCTGCTCATAAAAAAACACCGCAGTGTATAACGCTCAAGGTGTTATAATGTGATTCTTGAAATTACTCCATACCATTGTAGTAGATACGCAGATGTGGCGGATCTATTTAACTGCACGGAAGGTAAGTACAAGAATTCGGTATTATCATATCTTTTCAAACAAAATTAATTTAACAATTATTTTTATAAACAATAATTATTAGCCTGAAACACTCATCCAAATTGAAAAAAACCTTTAGAGCATCTGACCGGACATCAGAAGGGTGCAGGTTCGAGTCCTGTCGGCGACATTTATCTTTGCTTGGAAAGGTTTTTTTCAATTTGTATGAGCGTTTCAGGCTAATAATTATTGTTTATAAAAATAATTGTTACCCTTTGCGCTATGCACAAAAATCTTGTCTTAAGTTTTTAAGAACTTTAGTTTATCAATTAAAAAAAATTAATTTAACCTAATTCAATTTATATGTTTTGTATGTACGCATATCTCTTAATATTAGATCCTTCATGAAATTTCATTCTTTATACACTTTCTGATGTCATTGTACGGATTTAATGCCACATTTAATAGTTACTTTTAAAAATTATTTGTACTATATTCTTATGCTTGTATTTAACTGGGACGTGCAATTATTGATTGTGGAATTTTTATACCGATGATATTAAAATAAATAAACATTAAGTGATTCTGAGGAAAATGGGGTAAATTGTTTTATGTTCTATGTGAATAATGTAAATCAGAAATAAACCAAAACCATGTTCTTTGTTTTGTTTTTTTTTTTTACCCCAAAAAAAACATTAAAAGAATGAGCAGCCAAAGACATTTCCAGAAACTCTTTGATTCTGGTTGGTATTCTATCAGTGGCGGCTCGTGACTTTTTAGTGAGCTTGAGTTCTAAGATTAAAAAAAACGACGTTATTGATGTTCTTGAAGCCGAAAATGATTTTTATATTTTTTCAAAATTTCTCTTTTTGTATAGAGATTTAGATGGTAGGTGGGGCACTGTCCCACTAACCATCTAAATATCCAAATCATGAACCGCCACTGTATTCTACCACCGGAATAACACCAACAGCATCTTCCTTGCTGAGAGGCAGAAAGTTACTAAAGCATGATTATGAACGCGACGAGCTCGTTACCGGATATTCCGCAAGGAACTCATATGATTTATTTTTCTTTGAATTGAATGGAGGCAAATAATTGCTTGTCGGAAACTTAATTTGCAGGCATTGTTTTGCAGGGTGGCAGCAACGTCCAGTGAGTCGAAACAGGTAAGCAGGTATTATAAATATTAACCGGGGAATATGAAATGAACTCGTAGACAACCGTTCATCATTTATGCATGCGGTGTTAAGGAGCTTTTGCGGGCGAGCTTTCTCAAAGTCTCCGCTTTAAATTTACCTCGCAGAAAGGAAACATTTATGTCCATGGCGGATGGTGGATGGCGGACGGCGGACGTTCAAGTTCAGATAATATTATCATAGCATCATTTCAGTCTGGAGATTCAACAGGATGGGTTATTTGAAAACAAAACACTGAAGCAATGTTGTTCGAAATACTCCGACATTTATAATGATTCGTCAGCGGAAACTTGTGCAAACAACAGGTAGAGAATAAAAAAAATTCCATTATGCAAACTGACTGAAATGTATTATCAAATTGAAAAAAAAAAGTTGTATGAAAAACATCGACTTTTTAACGGTTCAATGTTTAATAATTGTTTTTGTGATTAATTCGTAGAACTCAATTTAAATATGTTATTATTAAGTTCTGCAAGGTTTTTATTAGTGTAACAGCTGTTTCGGCGTTCAAGTCCATTTTCAAATTGCGGTTAATCCTCATTACGGCAACTTATTTATATGATTTTATTTCGTAAAAACCTCAGAGAATAGAGAATTTTAATTATTTTCTAACTAAATCTGTTTTACCGATAGTAAATAATTATTTTAAACACCCGTCCAAATTAAATTTGGTTAGGAGTAAATAAAATCATAAAAATAAGTCATCGTAATGTGTATTAAAAACAGTTTGAAAATGGCCTTAAACGCCGAAACAGCTGTGACAATAATAAAAACTAAAATACTTGCACAGATTAATAATAACATTATTAAATTTGATTTACATTAAATAAAACTTTTAAAATAAGCATTAATATTTTATTGTATATGTCCCGTACGGTTTTTCGTTGTAACCACTTTTCTATTACCTGTGATTTATGAGAAATATTGTGAGGTTATAACGTATCTCTCAGCGGTGTGGCATTATATTATTTTCTTGAATCATTTTGGTTCTGACACTTAGAACGAACTAACTCCTTAACTACGCAATAGATGTTAATTAGGACAGTTTCACTTAGGTGCAAACAATTAACGTAGGTATATGTTCCTGCCCGAATGAGGAAGAGGTTAAAACGAATGGTCTTTACAAGTTTACAAGACATAACTTTTTGAAAAAACACATTTGGGTTAAATTAAATTTAAGATTTCGGTAAAAACATCGTGAATGTTCTTAAAGTTTGTACATGAATATTTAATTTATAAAATTCCTTTGTTGCTTAAGTGTTGCGAGTTTTCTTAAATGTTTCAGTCCATTGGGAGACCAGAGCGTCTGCCTCCGCATCTTATAGGGCGGAGTTCAGGGTAATCCCGATGACTTATTGCACCTAGTAGCGAGCTATGCTTCCCCATTTACATGGAACACATATTCTTTGATCGCCAATTTCTCTTGTATTCCCCTGTTCTCTTCGAAAACAATCAGAATTCGTCTCGGACGTAATATAGATGATACCTACTAGTTTTACGATCCGGGCTCGCCTTAGTTTCAATAATTTTTTATCTTATTGAACAATGGAAATAGGCGAAACAAACAATGTGGCGACGTACATGTCTTATTTTTAGACAATAAAATATTTTTTTCTATCTAAGACCCGTAGCTAACGAATTTAATCGCACAGGTGCTGAAAATAGTTGACATACAATCCTTATCATTTGTACTATATCAAATGTATGTAAATCATAGTTTTAATTTGCATATATATATTCGCCATATGTTATTTTCTTATACCAATATTAGGTTATTTAGCGTACAGTGCACTTGAGGTAAACCTTTACAAAAATGCACTATATAAATTAACTGTTATTGTTATTCGGCACGCAGATTTCCTGTTTTAGTAGGTAATGTTTTCAATTTTTATTTATGTGTTTTCAATTTTTATTTATGTGTTTTCAATTTTTAATTCAATCGAGCAATATTTAAATTAGCATATTATTAATCTAAATACATAAATGAAAACAAAATCCACGTTCTGCCCGATTCAGATTATAATTAATTTCAGACAGCAGAAATGGATGAATTCGAAAAGCGAATCAGAAATCACGGATACAAATTATAGAAACCAAGAAGAAGAAAGTTTTTATAATTAATAAGAACTTTGTTTACACCATTGTTTTAAATATATAAGCTCCTACATGTTTCAGAAGCAAAGCTTGTCTCATCAGGATTAACAGTATACTCAAAAATAATTACAAATAATAAACAAATGGACAAATTACAAACATAAAGAAAATTAACAATAAATGATGAAAGTAGGTAAGTAACCAATTGAAAATTTAAAATTAATAAAAAAAGTTTTTATAAAATATTAAATAATAAAATTATATTACAAGTTATTATTATTATTATTATAAATAAAATTAAGAAAATAATAAGGAATAAAAATATGATAAACATAAAATACACTTTGAAATATGTAGATATTTATACATTAAAAACAGCGGTGTAAACAAATAATTATATTAATAATGATGCCACAAAAAAATTACACATCATTTTAAGAAATTGAGAATGTTTTGTTCATAAATTAATTAAAAAAAAATCACTTAAAAAAAAACAAATTCACAATACAATAGTGATAACGAACATAGTACAGAATATTGCAATTGTGCATTAATTAGGCGCATCATTCATGTGCGATCTGATAAACTTCGGAACAATTTGCATGCGAAGTCTTATAAGGAAAACAAGATCGTGTTATACACATTGGATCCTGCTTTGAGTTGATGTTTGAAAAGTTGAGAGAGCTCTGATGCAGCGCTATTATCTTACAGTCATCTCAAAAGGGGACATGAATATACGCAGAACTCAAAAGCGAGGCCAGAAGTTGAGGACATAGTAAGCGGAATAAGTAATAATGCGCCACGTGCTAGAGATGTGTGGAAGAGGCTATGTGCTCTTACGTGTGGGGAAATCTCGTGCCTCCGCTTTCCGGCTTTTTATTGAAATAAACTACTCATCTCTATGGGGTGAGAAGTAAATTTATTTTACTTTCTGCGCGCTTTCACTGTGGATAGAGCAGTATATGTTTTACTCATTACAAAAAACTTCTGTTGTATTAACAACGCGGTAACGATATTTCATTAGTTTGCTGGTTTTTTTTTTACAAAAGAGTTAAAACGATAGACGTGTGTTTTGGACGTGTCCGTGTGCTCGAAGTAAGCTCAGTTTTTTCTCAGAATTAGTTAAACAATTTCAAGTATCGAAATTCCTGCTTGCACAGATAATCAATTTTATAAACCTGTCTGGGGCCTGGAAGTTGAAAGTCCATGTGTAAAATGGTTACGAAGTAATCCTTCCTATAAGTATAACGGATCACATATTATTTGTTCAGTGATTTTTATTGTTCTTATATTTTCGGCACGTTTCCGAGTAAAATATACTATTAGTATCGCCCTAATGAAAGATCACCTTTCACAATCAATTAAATTTTCTTCTATTATTAATTGCTCTGAATTATTGCCATTTCGTTAATGAATAACTTTCATCCACGGATATTATTTTAAGATAATTATTTTTCATTTTCTAAATCTTTTTGGAAACATTTTGGAAATCAACAACATAGCTTCTTGTGCAGGAGATAATTGATTTTATACGGGTCTACTTTCCAGCTTTGGAAAAGGAATTAATCCTCGTTTTGGTGTCTGTTTTGTGACAGAGTAACCCAAAGAATCGGATTAGTCCCCGGATGTCACGGGTTAAATTCTCCTCTCTATCATAGCACAAGATAAAAAAAACAACCTATAAAGGTGGGTGTAGTAGGGATAATTATTTAAAGATGACATTTATCCGACGGGATGCGGTTTGTGTTATCGTCTTACTGAAATCAAAATATGGCGGTAGGTTGATTTTGAGAAATGGTCTTGTCAATAATTGGTCCCCAAGGTCGTGTCATTTGACACCTCATGATTATTTTTTTGTGGGTGTACGTGAAATCACTAGTTTGTGCTGCTAAATAAGCACCGGAAACATCTATACCTATCCTATGTAGATGATTGGAAGCTAGCATTGTTTATGTTATTCGAGACATACGGGCAGCAGTTCTAGATAAAGTGCTGGATAATGAACTTAGTCTCCATAAAACAGTTGTAAACGAATATATTACAGAGATTTATCTACATTACAATAATGAGAAATGATTAAAAAATACATATATAAGTATTAGGAATAACAAATAGTAAAGTAAGTAAACATTTGTATATTAACAGTTAAGAGAATAGTAAAGATGAAAATCTGTACCACACGTGCAAGAAGCGAAAGGTTAATAGGAAAAATATAAAAAAGTCATGGGGACAATTTTATAACTATTTTGTGACATGGGTCAAAAGATAGTCTCAAAACTGTCTAAGTGACATTGAAAATGTCAACGGTCAATGCAGATTCATTGAGCAGTTGAGTCGCTCCGCTAATTGACGTATTCTGATAAACACAAGTTCTCGCTTTCGGAGCATAAAAAAGTCCATGGGATCTCCCACGAGCATACTTGTTAGGAACGTATAAATTTTAATATTGCAACATAGGTCGATTACATATTATGGCTCCAGATATAAAGTAAAAAAATGTTTACCTAAAAATATTTTTCGGCGGACTTCTAAGGTGTTGAAATCAAAGATTCCATTGGATAATATATATTCTCTCATGTAATGGTAACGCATAAACATTTATGGAGGAGGCCAAATCCACCCCGGGATACATCCTACATAGTGATGATAATGATGATATTTAATATCTAGGACGGGAGGATAGTGAACTAGAGTAGAATGGCAAGGGATAGCACGACAGCAGCCAATAGAGAACATTTGTGTAGGAAGCCAAATCCACCCCGGGATACATCCCACATAGTGATGATAATGATGACATTTAATATCTGGGGCGGGAGGATAGTGAACTAGAGTAGAATGGCGAGGGATAGCACAACAGCAGCCAATGGAGAACATTTGTGTAGGAGTCCAAATCTACTCCAGGATACATCCCACATAGTGATGATAATTATGACATTTAATATCTGGGGCGGGAGGATAGTGAACTAGAGTAGAATGGCAAGGGATAGCACGACAGCAGCCAATAGAGAACATTTGTGTAGGAGGCCAAATCCACCCCGGGATACATCCCACATAGTGATGATAATGATGACATTTAATATCTAGGACGGGAGGATAGTGAACTGGAGTAGAATGGCAAGGGATAGCACGACAGCAGCCAATGGAGAACATTTGTGTAGGAGGCCAAATCCACCCCGGGATACATCCCACAAAGTGATGATAATGATGACATTTAATATCTAGGACGGGAGGATAGTGAACTGGAGTAGAATGGCAAGGGATAGCACGACAGCAGCCAATGGAGAACATTTGTAGAGGAGGACAAATCTCACCCTGGGATTTACATATAAAAAAAATAAATTATTAAACAATCCTGATTTTCATACAATGGAAATTTGTTCCCCTTAAGTCACAGAAAGTAACTGGTCAGCAGGAGTTTAGTTCAATAATATTATTTAATACATCAGCAAATAAAAATAATCATAGAAATATTAGCGCAATGATAGAAGAGTATAGGTACATGCATGTTGTGATCAATGTACACAAGTTGAAAAGAATATTTTTAAAACTGTAGAACTGTAGAACAGCTTTGTTAATAGACTCCAATTTAATAATATCAATGAGGTAATATTATTGAAATATCAAGATATCAGAAAGATATCAAATATCACACAAATTGAGAAATACAAATACAGTAGTAACGTTTTGTTACAGTGAGAATAGACTCTTAATAAAATAGTAACACTTAAATAATTTTAAAGACTGACGGATACTGATGAGATATACAACCAAGGAGACCATCATATTTGTTTAGAATACGTAGTTATGATAATGATGACATTTAATATCACCTTTTGATTAACAGTATTACAGTTCGATCTTCAATTTCATGTTCGTCAGTATTTACAATAAAAAAAAATAAGCAAATGTATTGAAGACGTAATTTCGTTTTTTCCTATTTTCTTCATACGTGAAGGATATACGAAGAAAATAGGGAAACTTCCTACTTATAAAAAGCCCATATCAAGCAAATTGATATATAAGTAGCTACACGTGAACTCCTATTGTGTTGTATCATGTCGTCATGTGTATCTCGTATCTACATATTATACATATGTATATCAATACGTTTTCCTCTGAATAGAAGGGAAAAATGAGCATTCTAGAACCAATAGGATGAATATCCGCGGCAGGGTGGAGTGAATTTTTGTAGGTTGTTCGTTTTCGCCAAGTCATAATAGTTGCTTTTTTGGCATATTTCCTCTTTTCGATTTGGTTTTAATTAAACCGCGTTTTTCACCAACCGTATTTACTTTTATCGTAGGTAAAACATATTTTTTTACCATAATGAAAATTTATTTGCTAGTACATTAATAATAAATGAATTATTTCCATAGCGCAGTTTTCGTAAGAAATTCACCTCTTCGCCTTACCATACTTTAGTTTTAGATTTGGTTATGTGAGACAAATGTTTTTTTTATAACCTTACAGGGCACATAAGCAACCGTTTTGCGCCGTTAATATAACTTGTCATAAATAAAATTAAAAAAAGTGCTATTAAATTTTTTCATGATATTACTGATTTTTTATGAAACATTTTATTTTTTAATAGAACAATAGATGTTTTTTATCTCCATAGCTCATGGTGAAATTGACATTGCGAACTGAAAATAGTTGCGTCGACTTAGAAATTACTGAGAGAATTGCTGTGCTCACCCACCGTTTCTGTTGTTTTAAATGGGCGTTCAAGCAGATTGTCCGGTTTATAGTTAATAACGCTTTTACGGTTGCACCTCACAGCTTTAGGGATAAGCGGGGGAAGAAAATTATTTGCCATGAAGCTGACGAATAAACAAGCGACGGACGATCACCTCTTAGATCTATAAAGGCAGTTTCATCACATCCAACTGCCGATAAATTGAACCTACTCGCCTGAAAAAACTCTAGAAGTCTTTGTAACATTTCTACCCGACCCCCTTGATGGTATCACGTGCCCTAAGTAGCGGAGTCTTAGATCAGATTAAAAAATAGAGTAATGTTATTTTGGTATCGTTCTCCGATGATACTTTTCTCTTATCTTTTCTTGATAGGCATAACGTTTTATCTCTCCTCCCATCGACATACGCACAGTCCTCGAATGGCTTAAAACTTTGAATACGAGGATATCTGCCAAGTTTTTTTTTATCAAAGAGAACGGGATTTTTGTAGAGCAAGTTGGATATTACTCCAGCCTTTCATAATATTGGATTCGTTTTCGGTCGCCACATCGTAAAGCAGCAGATGTAACCGCAATACAATTTCAAAATACGAAACTGATCACAGATAATACTGTGAATTTATGATTAAAACTTATTTTTTATGAATTTATTGTGGAGAAAAATAATTAAGCAAGTGAATTATAAGTTATAAAGGTTTTTTCAGAATAATTTGAATTTCAGAACAATTTATTTAACAGTTTCATAAATATAAATGATCCCAGTTTCAGTGGCAAGTTTTATTCATGTAAGTACATAAGTTCTTGAAATATTTTGACGTGAAACGTCTTCGGTTAATAAGGGGTAGTTTGGTAAAATCACATATAACCAAAACATGTTTTTATTTGGTCTCTGCATATTTTTTCGCGCTGTTTTCAATCACGAGGAAATGTTTCTTAGTGAATATCTTGCATATTATATATTTACAACAATACAATACTATATATTATATGTTTTCAACAATATAACACTATATGTTATATGTTTACAACAATATATCACTATATATTATGTGTTTACAATAATATAACATTACATATTATATGTTTACAATAATATAACACTATATATTATATGTTTATAACAATATAACACTATATAATGCAGTTTATTAATTTCTATTCTAAAAGGGGTTTATTTCATATTTTTCTTGAATAATACACAATATATAAAATATATTTGGTAATGCCCTATGATCAACTACAAAATGCGCCTTTACCATCCTGTAAAAAGTTTCTGCGCACATTTCTTTCGCAATCTCAGAAAGCACTCTTAAAGATTCGTAAACTGACTTTCTTTTCAGATTTGATCTCAAGAGTTTAAGTTGATGTGAGTTTTTTTATTATTATTATTTTTTTTATTTCACACAACAGAACTTATAAGTGATAAATATATTTTGTAATGCCTTCAGATCAGTTGCAAAACGCGTATTTGAGAATCCATTCGTGAAAAAGTTCGCACACAAATTACTTCGACAATGAAGGTACTATACAAACTCCATATGGGTACATAAATTGAAACGTCTTTTCCACATTTGAATTAAAATCGATGAATAAATAGGTTTTTGGCATTTCAAAAACAGTTACATACAATTTTGTACGTAGGAAATTATCTCTATTATTCTCGAGAACTTTTTTTAAGGAGAAACAAATTAATATAGGGCTCAAAGGGAACTGAAGCGATACTAGTTGCCGCAAATACTGATGTTTGCCTTCCTCAACTGCGCTTAGAAATTCCCATTACTTGAAGGAATACGTAGGTATACGAACTGAATTTTCCACGAAAAGTAGTCCACCAATAAAGCCGAAGCAATTTCGAGATGTTCAGGTTTTGAAAGTTACAAGCCAATTTTAGTTTCGCACTGTGAAATCTGTCGTGAGAGTACAGAAAACACATTCACATTTGTTTCAGAATTCGAATGATACAAAGAAACTTTTGCCAGGTGTTCCAGATCCAATTTTTAAGTTTCACATGTCTCCCCACCCTATCTTGTAGGCCCGGAAAATATTAAAATATTTCAAACGGGAAAAACTCAGCATTGAAATGGGTCGAGTGCGAGTTAGGCACATACCGCGTACTTACTTTTATGTAAATATCTAGTCAGAAAATAATTGTTTGGGATTGCGAGCGTTTCAGTGCAAACAATGAATGCTTGGAACTATTACCTTCGTTCTTTTCAGCACAGCTAATGTATGCGGCTTTTGAAACGTCGGGGTCAAGGAAGGGGAGGGGGGGGGGGGGTGTATAATAATATTGTAGTAGTAGGTGCTGTATTGTTTATGTACATGAATCTACATATTTTGGTTAGGAGATATACAGTCACATTATGAAAATAAAATAAATTTGTTAGAGAATTTTCAAATCAAAAACCCATTAAATACAATGCATATATTTGCTTTAATGGAATCCGAAAGAAAAACTTTATTGGCGAATTGCGAAATTATAAAACCTTGAAAACTAAATGCTAATTTGGAATATGCTAATTTGTACGTGTAACAAAGCTTTTCCCCAACAAAAAGGTCTTAACATTTTAATAAAAAAAATTTCATTGGTACATTTCCCTATTTTTTAAATAATTTTCTAACAGCGTGTGATGGTAGCTTCCATGGACCGAGGTTGATAATAACTGAATATATATTAAATATTCGGTAAATCGAATGCTTGTCAGGAGAGAGCAAAATCAGATCTTTCTATTATCATGACCACGTTCGGGGTTCAATGTATCCCACAGACTATGAATTTGAAAGATGTTTCAATTTTAATACTCAAGAAACATATGCGTATACAATTTGACAGTGTACAATGGAGGTAGAAGTGAGGCTGCTTGTTATTGCTGTAATTAAATTATGATAACAGATGGCAACTCGGGAATAGACCCTCCTTTTAAGAAAATATTGGAAGGAAAAACATCTGATCGGAGTCAAAAAGATTTCTCTCTTCTCTGACACGTGTGCTGGTCACAAACGAAATAAAAATATAGCTGCATTCTATTTTTGCTAGAATACGGAATGTTTTTTGTATGGTCAATGATATGTCATAAGTCATAGGACCTAATATGTAAAATATTTTCTTTGCATTTCAATACGATTATTCCTTGTGTGTTTCATTGTCACGCTCAATCGAGATATAAACTCACCACTTGAACAATGTCATAAGTTCAGTTGCTTTTGAAAAATTAACTACGAAAACAATTTTTCATAATTTTTTTTTCTTCATAGTATATTCGTATATATAAAAAAATACAACTATAAGCCAAAAAAAAGTTTGCTTCTACGTGTCTTAGTTTTTATAAATAGTGCAATTTGAAAAAAAAAAATAATAAATGCCCGTATTTCATAAATTCATTTTTATTGGTTGGTGAGTTTTTCCTCGAGGGCGACAATATTATTTTAATAAAATACGTTTTACATATTCATCTCTTACTTTTAGTCAACCGAGATGATGTCCATCAAAATTGCACGCATAATTTGTATTCATTGAACGCTGGTTTATCTGATGGGTAACATAAATACTTACTGTTTTTTCGTGTATGTAGAATATAAGTATCTATTCTGGGGAAACTACTTGTGATAGAAATATATATACTTTTTTTTTTTTTATATAAATATCTACAAACATTTTCTGGTAAGGCGTTTCACTTCACAAAAAAACATAATTTTGCCAAAAAAACAAGTTGGTTGTTACGAAGATACACTCGGGCGGCGGTACAACATTTTACCCTCGGCATACTACGGAAATATTAGGTCGCGGGAGCTCGGCATTCCAAAGGTTAAACGATCATATCTGGAATCTAAACGGCGTTCTAAGTTGAAAAAAGCTGCAACGCGACTTTTACTTGCTGTAGTTGCAACTTAAGCTTTAACCTATATATCCAGAAAGTCACTGCAGTACGCCCTGCAAAATAATTTTATCGTCTAAATTATTTTATTGATGACATTTTTTCAGTGGTTGTCATTTGTAAGAACAGTGAATCAAAATAATCAGTTCTTAATTAATTAATTAATAATACTTTTAACATGGCGGAGCTCGTACAGACGCCCACGGTATCGCTGTGATCTAATTATTGCATTACTTCATTTTCCGGGCTCGTATTTCTCGCGAGCAGTTAATTAGATCATAATAGCCTCGTTCGCTCCCTTTTTACGGAGGTACCCTCCGGAGTTCCTCCGTAACTTTACTGCCTCAGCGCTAAACTGATCGTAAAAATTCAGATATAAAACAAAAGTTTATAACAATAAGTAAAGTTTTACCAGTCGTTGCAACTTAAGTTGGTCATATAATAGCGGAATTAAAACGCCGTAGCTTGAAAATAAGAGACGATGTAGAATAATAGTACTAACAATGAAACCTATACACGTACGATACATCTGTGGAAAATTAAATAAGTATTTTATTTAGCTTAATATGTATATATATATATATTTTATTGTATATGAATACCCCACAAGAGTCCCAACTGGTCCCAACCATCTGGAGCCAGTGAGACTATGGCATCCCCAATTGGCAAATGTTGTGAGGCTGAAGGAATTGGGGAGGGGAAGGAGGAGGGGGAGAAGAAGGTGGGGAAATACCTGGCTATTCAGATCTGGGCACCAAATACGGCAAAAAGCCATTTCAAGCAAAGTTTCAATTCTGAATGTTGGTCTTTCACCAGGGCGATACTGAGAGTATCTTCCACTCCGGAACGTGCTCAAATATAGTACATATTATTTTTAAATTAATTACTTGCGTAACAGCATAAATTCATTAAATAAAATTTACTTGCGCACGCCGGGATTTGAACCCGCTACCTTCGGATTCGTATTCGAAAGCCTTACCCCTCGACCACGGAGGCCGCCAATTATTACTTTTTAAATACGTTAGTGCGGGTTGTTTCGAGAAACTTGAAGGATTCATAAACATTTCGAAGTTGATATTCGAGATCGGTTATTATTCAAGCACTGTGAAACAACTGACCCATAACGTAATGATAACATAATTTGAATAGAACTTTCACTGAACTTGAATATTAACATGAAATGAAATTCCCTCGAAAAAACTAGTCCTTAGTTTCTCAGTGAATCGGAAGGAACATTGTATAACATAATTACAGATCAAGCAATAAACAAATATTTTTCTGGTTCTCTGTATAAATTTGCTATTTATAAACGAGCACGCCCTCGCAATGATTGTAAGTGGCACATGAAAATGTTGATTTTCAATTAAAATAAAAACAAAACAAACAAAAAATCACGATACGATATGCATACATAATATTTTTTTCTTATATATACAACATAAATTTATATATATATATATATATATATATATATATACACCCGTCTCAGAACAGACATCGTCTAGTGAGACGGGTAAAGTACATGTAAATGTTTAAATTTTATGCCAATAAACGCCCGGGTTGCCGGCAATGAAATGAATGAATATATTAAAAAGAAAAAAAAAAACTTTTTTTATAAACCACGTTGATTGAGTTAATTATTTTCTTTCTGTCTAAATCATTTCTTCTTTTTTTTTTCATAACTGATTACATAAAAAAAAAACTTGTTTTTATAACCTTTGTTTGTTTTGTTTTATTTATTTTATTTTAGTTATTTGTATAACTCTTATAATAATACATATAGATAATGATAAATTAAAAACGAATGATTTTTTTTTTGTTTAACTTAATGTGTTTTTCACAATCTATTTTAAATTAATTAATTGTTTCACTTTTGATTGGGTCCGGCAGAGCATTATAGCACTTCATCCCTTTATAAAATATACTATTTTACTATTTTGTATAAAAAAAACGTTTGTAAAAAAAAATATTAATAATCTATATATATATAAAAATCAATGAAGTTTGTTTGTTTGTCTTCAATTTTCTCGAAAATTACTTTACCGGTTTCGCTGAAAATAGCGCAGTTTGTTTTTATTAGTGCCGTGAAGGTTTAGAAAGTAGTTTAAATGAAATATGTAAAACTGTTGCTATAACGTTTTAAAATTAGTACGAAAAACATTGAACCCGCCATGTTTTATTTAGGTTAGCCCATAGATATAACACTCTGGTTAGCCACAGATTGCATATTCAAAAAAAAAATTTTTTTTTGAGTAGAATATTTTCAAAATGGAAAACACGAGTAGGTACCTACTTAAGAACTTTATGATTTAGATATATTTTGAAAAAATAAACGTTTGGAATGAAATAAAATATTCAAATGAATGTTTCATTATTTAGAGATAGTTAATTTCACTGTCAAATCAATTATGGCACCTTAATGACAAGCAAGAATTCACAACTTCATAACTTTATTCCGAAAAAAAATAATTTCGAGTAAGGCCGGATACACATCAGCCAGTAAAGAATAAAAATAAAATACAGCATTTAATAACGTGTTTGGAAAAATAAACTTGCGGGTTTTCATTAAATCCAGGATTTTTTTGTATGTTGATTCGTTTTCGTCGCTTGGGTGTTTATTTAATCTTGAGTAAATAATGATTTTTTATTCGGTTTCTTACCTCGCCAAAAGCATTGAGCCCGTTCAAATTCGGAGTGTCAGTGGAGGAATCGGCCCTGAAAGTTGAACAATGTTATTAAAAATAATCTGAACGTACAAGGGTTCCATGAAATAACAGAACACTTTTGAAAAGTGATATAAAGTCATGAAAGTGATGAAAAATAAAAACGAAACTCTCCTATCTCAATCTGACCTAGTTTTTATGACTTTATTTCACTTGTCATGACCGTATCAGTTTTCAAATGTATTCTATTTTATCCGGTTTCCCATATAAGTTTCTAGTAGTTAGGTATTATGTACAACAAATTCAATGCTTTCCAGATTCCACACTGACAGCACATAGATAATTTTATCCATAAAACCGCGTCCGATTCCCATCCAGGCGTCATCAGTTCGATTCCTCCGCTATCCACGTCCTCTATTACGAAACAAGCAACATTTTCCTCTTAGTGTGATGGTAGTGGGAGATTTTCAAATGTTGTCAGGTTATTCGTAAACTGGTAGTATATATCTTTATTTTTAAAAAATACATGTGTTAAAATTTGTACATAGGACTGAAAATGTATGATGATATGCTGCAAAGTGGGAAAATTGAAGGAAGAGTGAGGGCTTTTTAAATTCTAAATGGAAATCTTATATCTTCACACGAAACGCGTTATGGAAAGAAAATCACACGATCCTTTCATGTATAATTTCAATGATTTTTGTTTTGAATTATGTAGGTAGTGAGTATTAATTGTTTTTGTGTTTAATTCGTAGAACTCCAATTAATTTAAAAAAAAAATTAATGTAAATCAAATTTAATAATGTTATTATTAAGTTCTAAGTAGACAGTTTGAAAATGGCCTTAAACCCCGAAATAGCTGTCACAATAATGGGTAGTGAGATTCACATCTGTACAAGAAACTTTGTCTCTAAAAAATATTTCACCCACGGGGAGATGATGTGTGAGCATATAATATGAATCGTAATGTATACAGCACATGAACAACATATAGTCGCCCCAAAAGTGAAAAAAACATGTGTAGGTTCAATATTTCTATTTTAGAAATTGTTAATACATGGTGGAATTCCATTATAATGATTAAATAAAATACACTTTTTTAAAGACTATTCCACTTTTTATTTTTGTCCGTGACTGGTTTCAGCCTGTGACGACTATCTTCAGACTGGTACATTTCATTCTTAGACTATGGGTTACATACAATTAGATTATACCAGATTAGATGATCAAGTGGAATAGTGTTTAAAAAAATGACTGTTATTTAATCGTGTGTAGGTTCTTTTTCACTATTTTGAAATAAAGTTTAGACTTTATGTGATGTATTTCTAAAATTTTCCATTCAAAATACAGTTTTCTTATAAATTAATAAATGACGAAGCAAACCGTATTAATAACTTCAAGCCGTCCAAATTGCGCAAGTACCGTTTTGATTTTGGGGCGACGATATTATTATATCACGTGTTTCGAAATGTAGACAGAACTCCAACTAACCACGGGGTATTGCAGTTGTGGGTCAGAGACATGTATCTAACTCCCAGTTCGTAGAACATCCTCAGGACTCCCAGGGAATTCCCGATGCTGTGACCTCCTTCTATGCCAATCATAGAGGCGATCTTCCTTGGCCGGGCGTCGAGGGCCGCCAGGATCTCTGGAATAAAGTGTCAAATCAGGAAAATGGTATTATGTTACATAAATTGGAAGAAAGGGGTATCGAAATGAGTAAGACGGGAACACTGAAGATATTAATTGACTGAAATGTTTTGTGGACGTGTCTGTGTATCCGAAGTAAGCTCATTTTTTTCCTATTTCTTCTGAAATCAATCAAACATTTTCAAATACCGAAATTCTTTTTTGAAAAGGATAATCAATTACATTGGCCTATCTAGGTCGACGCGTCGAATGCTCTTGTGTAAATTGGCGACAACCGTTTTCTTTCAAATCGGTATAGACACTTTAGGGATTATCATCTGTTCAGTGGATAGGAGTACCTGGAGACACTTCGCTACCCGATTATTGGTTTCTGCCACAGATCACTTTTTGACAAATTGCTTTATTATGCAAAATTATTGTTGAGTATTGATTTTCTATTGTGTGCCCTAGAATCACACTGTGATTTTCGAGTTTTTGTAATAAACGTCACACTTTTTAATCTTCTGCCGGTGCAGTGGAGTGGTGGAAACTCCTATGTTAAATAATTTCGAAGATTTTGCGTTTTAAATAATGTTACCACTCAGTAGAGGACTAAAAAATATATCGTTTAAAAAAATATATACTAGTAAATTTAAAAATATGTATATAATACAGTTTGATTCACACAATTATTTTCCAGTGAGAGAAATTCAAAAACTATAAAAATATATATATTTTTTTTTTTGCATTTATTTACATACATATTTATTATTTTCTATGTATTTACGGACAATTTTTAAGCAAGCCTTATTTTATTATATTGAATGGATGTGCAGGTGCTGTAAATTACTGTATCGTGAACGCGGCACTATGAGAACCTATAGTGAATTGCGATATCCATATCAACATAGTTTGTGTTGGTTTGTGAATTCGAATATTGAACAAACCAAACGTTAATATTTCACTGCTCTGTGTTTTACATTTTGTATTGGTTTGTTCGAAGTCCATTCTGATTAATGGCTTTGAACCTTTTGTTTGAATTTTTTCTTCTTCATAATTTTTGCATTATAAGCGTTTATTATTTTCAAAGTTATTACGCCAATGAATAGCTCTTGAGTTTGGTATAGTAGAAACATGTTAACAAACAATAATAATCATTTTGACCGGTCAGTGGCTGAGTTGGCATCGCGTTTGGGTCTCACCCAGGCGTCGTTAGTTCAATTCCTCGGCTGGCTAAGTCCTCCATTACGACACAAGCAACATCTTCCGCTTACTGTGATGGCAGTAGGTGATTTTCAAATATTGTCAGGTTATTCGTAACCTGGGAATATTTGTCTTTCTTTCTTAAAGTAATAATAATGGTTAAACGTAATAATAATAATAATAATGGTTAAACGTAACAATAATAATAATAATGGTTAAATGTAATAATAATAATAATAATGGTTAAACGTAATAATAACAGGTAATGAATATTTCGTGATAGAAGTTGGGTAACATTAATAGTTATAAATACGGATCATACTTCAATTTTTTTTTTCGAAAATAATTAGTCATTATTTTTTTTATTTTTACTTTTTTGTGAAACTATTAAAACGTTTTATCCCTTTGTAAATATATTACAATAGACATCACATATGGTGCTAGAATGATTAGATATAGATATGTTTTGAAGTGAATTTTTAACTTTTTATCACTTTGTAAATATAATTGTTGTGTAGAAAATAAAGGAATTGGAATAATGTATTTATACATTAATGATGAATTTAGTTTTGATTGTTTTAAAGTGTTATCTTTGAATATTTGTAATAATGAATCTTTTTTACAGATGTCTTCAATTTTTGGAACTTGATAAATGTTGAACAATGTAGATGATGGAAATGTGGATGGTTTTTTCAATGTTACTTTAATAATAATTCTTTATTAAAGTTAAAATTAAGTTATATATGAAACAGGCCGCGCAGCCGTTCCTCTTAACCATACCAAGGGATCACTAAACAGGAGCCTGTTTATAGGTATATAATTTTTATGTGATTACTGCCTACATATGTATGTTGTTAGACTGATGGAATGAGTGGGGAAAGGAAATGGGTAAGAGGTTTGTTAGGAAGTGTGTAACTTTTCAGATGTGGTAACTAAACACGGCTAATTTAATTTTAATCTTACCACACAGACATGTGTAAATAAACCAAATGTATATGTAAACGCTGGCGTGTCATCTTGAGATAAGAAGGACGCTTTCATACTTGGTAACGGGATGGTTAAATCTGTGAGAGTAGTTAACATCAAACGTCTCGTTTAACGGCGGCGCGGTGTGACGGAATCGCTGTTCGAACGAGTCTGCCAATAATTAACGGTCGTTAAATATTCATTTTTCAGTGTCTCAAGCACTGACGAGAATGTTAGAGGCCTCTTTAATCAGACTCCGAGAAAATAAAATTATCCTAACAGAACTGTTTTCGAAAACCCACCAGTCATTAAATTTCTGGTAAAAATATTTTCGTTACTTCTTCCTAAATGGTTGTGATAGACCATTTTTAATATAAATTAGTGTTTACCGATTAGTAGCCGAGTGGTATAAAGCATCGGAATCGCACCCAGTCACGGGTTCAATCCTCTGCTACGTAACTAAAACCTCCATTATTTCACAAACAACATTTTAAATTTTTATTGACGAAAGTAGGATGTAAATCATTATGAAGATAGCTGCCAATAATATGGGATAAAAAAATGGAGAATAATATTGTCAAATCTTGAATTTGAGATACGATATCGATGAAGATGACACAAATTGAACTGGTCTCATTAGCTAAGTTGGTTATGCGGTTGCCCCGGATAGGAAGAGGTCTTGGGTTCGAATCCCAGATGCGACTGAAATCTGTTTATTTTCTGTAGTTTTTTCCGTTTTAATGTTTCATTTGGGTTATGTTAATATTAATTTCTACAAGGATTAAAGTAGGAAGAGTTCAAGTATTGTTATGGTAAGTACGAATTCTGCTCGTAGCTCATTCAATTTTCCTAAAAACATCCGTATTATTTAGTTGTTATATTTTTTTAAGTAGAAAAGAATCGGTGAAATACCAGTAAAGCAACCATTGCATTCATGTGAAACACATATTCCCAATTGCTGTGTTTACATTTATATTTCTCATTTCAATCTTTTAATCTCTGAGGCGAATGTGTGGTAAAGTGTTTACATTTCTATTTCTCATTTCAATCTCTGAGGCGAATGTGTGGTAAAGTGCTTACATTTCTATTTCTCATTTCAATCTCTGAGGCGAATGTGTGGTAAAGTGTTTACATTTCTATTTCTCATTTCAATCTCTGAGGCGAATGTGTGGTAAAGTGTTTACATTTCTATTTCTCATTTCAATCTCTGAGGCGAATGTGTGGTAAAACAATGTATGATTGTGTGAAAAATGTTGAGATTCGTAAAGAATGCAAAGCTGATATAAGCGTAATGAGTAAGATTAAGAAAGGGACGCTTAGATGGTTTGGGCATGTAGAATGAATGAACGAAGAAAGGAGTGTAAGGAGAATATATGACGCGAATGTGAATGTAAGAAGAAGCCGGGGAAGCCCGAGGAAGACATGGCACGATTCAAATACTTGTCAGAAGTCGAAATGACAGAAAAGAATGTACGAGGCGATGTACGAGTGAGAATGAACCAAGAAGTGTATGCCGAGATCGAGTTTTTTGGCGGTCCGTTCTCTCTGACTACCCCTGCGGTGAAATGGCGTGATGATTAATTAGTTAGTTTACCGTTTACACTTTTCATACTCTAATAATTTTTATACTTTTATGCTTTCATATATTTTAATATTTTATACTTTTTTTACTTAAATTTCTTATTTTTTGTGACCATTCCTATCACTCTAACAAATGCTTTTGTATTTTCACTTTTCATACGCATATGCTAATGCCACAATTTATAAAAAGCCGGCTCAGGTGCTCCTGGCTGACGCACCATCGAATCTAAAGTCGAATCGTCACAAGCTTCACAGGGGCTATCGGATTTAGCAGCGCGTTTGCTGAATTGGCCAAAGTGGACTTAACAAATGGCGTACACGTTCCGAGTTCCAACCCGAAACAATAAATAAGAAAGCATTACGTCATCTGAGGAAGGAAACTATATGGATGGGTGGTGGGTGTGATATGTGGGGAAGATGCAATCTTCGGAAGGAAGCATCACACCCATTAGGTAAGTACGTCATAAATTTTTTGAGCTGTTATACACTCATACAGCGAGTATATAAATACTTACTTACGGTTGCACCCCCTAGCAAGGAATTAACTCAACTTAACCTATGTTTCACATTACGTATTGTCCCACAAGGAAATAAAATTTATTTTTATATTTATTCATCTTACAACATGGTGTTCTAATGTATATATGAATATGTGCAGATAATGAAATATTGACATATTACATAATGCTTCCGGTCAATCTCTGTAACATCCTTCTTCTTCCTACCTTATCTACTTACATACCAGAACCGCCACGTGGTCAAAGAAACGTTAATTTTTGCGATATTCACGGAGGACCCCAAGAATAAGCACTTTTAGTTTTATTTTTATTTTATATTAACACGCTCATTTTCTTCTAAAAGATACGCTCTAGATTTTTCCAGGAATTTTATTTTTTAATTATTTTGTTTAATTTTTATTTAGTTTTATTTATTTTAATTTATTTTAAATGTTTTGTTTATTTTTTATTATTTAATATAAATACAGATACAATATTTAATAATGCAGATATGTCTTAATAACTAATTACTAAAAAACATTTATTTAACAAAAACTACCCAGCTAAATAAAGAAAGATTTTTCGTGTTTGAGTTGGGGAGCAGTGCCACGTAGCGACAGTAATGGTAACTATAGAAATAAAATACATCTAGAATATATAGATACAGTTTGTTTTGTTGTATATCGTATCGCTATCCCAAAGCATTGTCAAACGCCACATGAGATTTTTAAACAAATTGACGATGACAGTAATAATTATTTAAAAAATGCATATTAACTAAAATAAATACACCTCACCAAAAGAAAAAAGTTTTAGCTCTACTGAACGATTTTTGATCTAAGAGAAAACGACTTTTTGGTAACATGCCTTTTCATTCCCATTATGTTATTGGTAGCCTACTCCATCAAAACCCTTAATTAATAGATTAAGTCTTTCCTGCTATTGAAGGATTGTGTACTTTGAACAGCCTGTTAAATACCTACTTGTATAAACGTTGAATACGTGTACTGTGTAGCATTATCGGTAATTATGGCCATGCTCAAGATATAATACATACATGTAATGAGCGTTTTTATAGTAGCGGATTCATATCGCGCACCTGTCATGGTTGGTTTACAATTTTTTTTATTAAGTTCAAAGAAATACATACTTATATCACTTTTTAAACTTAACTACGTACATAATATATTACTTGACTACATACACATATACACGTATACCATAAACATTCACATACCATCAAGACCAACCCGACAAACCGATTTTTTTTATTTGCCCGCATGCAGGACCAATCTAAGGATAAATTCTCCAATTCCCCGTATTTGTGCGCAATATAACGCACAATTTCACAATATCGACATTCTTCACAATACCCTTTCAAAATATCAAACCGCAGTAATACGCACGACCATAAATTGATGCACGTGTATAAAATGCATCGAGAGCATCTCCTGTCCCGATCCTATCTTCCTCTTCCTCTTCTCCCTTCCTTCTTATTTATTTTTGGTAATAAAACATATTTACTTAACCACTTTTAGCAAAAGAAACATTTTTGGCTTACCTTTTGTAAAAATTTCTTTTATATAAATCTGTCTTAAAAGCTGTTCGTTTCTTACAAATAAATAAATAAATTATTCTTATCTTATTTTATTATTTATCTATTATATTAATATTACATATATTATTTATGTATCTTACATATTATTTCTATCTTATATTAATTATAATTCCCGGAAACATTCAAAAAGATTTTTTGTTATGATTTGTAGATTGTCGCTTTACTTTAGATATTATCATAAGCTCGGGGCGTTTCCGATTTCCAACAGTGATTTATAAAAAAATATTTATTATAAACATTAACTGATATATATAAAAAAAAAACTTTATAATGTTCTCGGCTTCACGAGCCTTACATAAGTATACAAGTAACTAACCATCATCCCATTCCTCCGGAGGGATAGGCAAATTAGGATGGACCACCACATAACTCTGTTTTTGCACACGTTCCTATCTTTATTCACATTCATACATATTCTTATACGTCTTCTTTCATCATGACTCTTGAAATGAGTGGACGCATTTAAATTATTTTTATTTTTATAAATAATGAAAAATGTTCCTGGGTTACGAATAACCTGACAAAATTTGAAAATCTCCTACTACAATCACAGTAAGCGGAAGATGTTGCCAGTCTAGTGATGGAAGAATTGAAGCCAATTGAATTTTTGACGTCTGTGTGAGACTCAGACGCGATGACAACTTAGCCACTACTCGTACCACTTCTTACTAGGATGTCACCGAGATCTTCTACCAGCCTTACATCATCCCAATATATTTAAATATTATCATATGTGCCAATATTTCTATGAAGCATTTAAAAAAATAAATTATCTACTACCTTAATTGCAGACAATATTGCACCTCGCGAAGCCCAACTTACCAATCCAGTAACTTCGTTGTAAAGGAAAATAATGTCGGGCACAAATCTACTCCGTTTAAATAATTATCTTTCATTCTTGAAAATTACTCTGTCTCGTTAATTCATCCGGGTCGGAATGCACCTGAAATGCAAACATTCCTCTTCAACATCAGAATTTTTTAAAGTTTCGCTTTAGCTGAGAGTACCCATACATAGCCATCTTTGTTTAAAATGTTTTATTTCTTCAGTTAATCTACTACCAACGCTGTCGACAATATTGCAGACTTAACAATCTATTAACCTCGTTATCGAGGAAACAATGTCGGCCACTCCACTCCATTAAAATTACTATCCGTCATTCTTGAAAAGTTTTCAGCGTCGTTAATTCGCTCGGGACGGCGTGCACCTGAAATGCAAACTTTCCCCTTCGCCGTCAGAATTTTTATCCGCCGGTGGAGAATTCTACTCCCGAATGAAATATTAAAATTCCCAGACTGCTTGAAAATTCCCACGCTACGCAAACACGGCGGTACGCGGAAGGTTTTTAAATAATAAATTTACATTTTCCATGAAACTATTTCATAATTTTAAGGTGCTTCAGAAACCACTAGATTCAGTTTTTGCTTTGCTCACGAGGGGTTTTGTTTGGACCAATTCCCCGACCTAAGCTTTTCACGGCGCACAAATTTATGCTCAATCCTGCACTAATAAATAAATTCAATATAATGAACCTATTTCTATCTTTAAAATTTCCATTTCATGAAATATTAAATTTAATTTAGTAGATTGCTGCTCTTTTATTTATACTATTTCAAGATAGATACACCGCACCACACGGATTCTAACTCTACCTGATTAGTACGAGTGCAGTTTCATGCTGCAATCCACATATTGAGGATTGATATTGACAAATCTCTGATAGGAAAGGGCACCAGGAGAATAATTAGAAAAGAAATTTGTCTTTTCAATAACATTTTTAGTGGTGAGTGAAAACACACATATAAGGATAAAATTCGAAATGGAGCAACGTTCCTCAACATTTTCTCAGTCACAGCACACCAAAAATTTTACAGAAAATCATGATCAATATTATTAAGTTTATTTAATTGCTTAAATATTTCATGAAAGTGTCAACTTTTCACAGTCAGTGGGACTTTGGCATCCCCAACCGGGGTATGTTATGAATCTGTAGGTAGAGGGGGGGAATGGTTAGGGAAGAGGAAGGTGGGGAAGTACCTGGATATTCAGATCTGGTTAGAAAACACGGCTAGGGTCATTTCAAGTAACGTTTCAATTATCAGTGGGGGGTCTTTCACCAGGGGGATACCGAGAGCATCTACCACTCTGGAACATGCCACAAATATACTAAATATTATTTTTAATTAATTAATTGTGAAATAACGCAAATTAATTGGAGTATGCCGGGATTTTAACCCGCGACCTCTGAACTTGGAGTCGAGGATCTAACCACTATGCCATAGAAATATGACCACAATCAAAAGTAAACCCATAAGCACGTCAACAACGGAAATTTTTAAACAGTTCAACGTTCCAAGTATCCAAAATATCTTTGCCAAAAATATTCTAGTTAATCATCTTAAAAATGAGAAAATAGCTATCACTCTTCATGATCATAATACCAGAACAAAGCAACTAGATAAGATAAATATACCTAAATGCAATACTACTTTTGGACAAAGAAGTTCTGAATTTTTAGCTGTAAAATTATACAACAAACTCCCACTTAATATTAAAAAAAGTAATTCAATCAATAATTGCATTAAGTCCAGCAAAACTTGGCTTAAGGAATTACCAGAACATGAACTGACTACTATTCTAAAAAAAAAACGTCATAGAAATTACTGGAAAGACCCTACCCTAACCTTGAAGTTCAAATATAGAAGTCGCTGTAACCCCTTTGTGCAAAACCTGGTCCGCCTCAGCACAGGATCTCCTAGTGAGGAGGACTATGAAAAATTCTATAATATAAATGTATTTTTAATATTTATACTTTACCTTGTAATATCAAAATTATAAGGAAACTAATTAAAAAAAAAAATTTAAAAAACATTGTTAAATTTTGCTTAACTTTTAATGCGCCCAAATTAACTATCGGAATTGTCAAAAAAATCTTTGAACATATATGTATTTTTTAAAAATTAAATGAAAATCAAATTTAATAATGTTATTAATAAGTCCTGCTAGTATTTTTAGTTTCTATTATTGTGACAGATGTTTCGGCGTTCAAGGCCATTTTCAAACTGTGATTAATCAACATTGTGACGACTTATTCATTTGATTTTATTTACTCCCACCTAATTCTCACTGGGACGGTTTTTAAAATAATGATTTATTACCGATAAAACCGGTTAAGTTAGAAAATAATTAAAATTCTCCATTCTGTGAGGTTTTTAAATTTATAATGTGTTTTATACGTATTTAATTTTTTTTTCTTAATTGCTTTATTTAAATTAAATAAGTCATATCGTTTTTGAATTTTGAACGCCAAAACAGCCATCACAATATTAAAAACTAAAAAGACTCGCAAAACTTAAAAAATAAAATTAATAAATTTGATTTACATTAAATTTTAAAAAATATATATTATATTGAGTTCTACGAAATAAACAAAAAAAAATTAATATCTCTGAATATAAGTACTTATTCTGTGGAAAATACGGTGATAAATATATACAATTTTTAAAAATATGTAAACACATTATCTAGAAAGACGATACAGTATACCAAAATATCATTTAAAAAAAAAACAAGTGAACTATTACAAAAATTGAAACAAAAGTAGCCGCGCGAAAATTAACCCTCTGCACACTACGGAAGTATTAGATCACGGGCGCTCAGTGTCAAAGATTAAAAGATATCAAACCATAACGTATAATTCACAAATATATTTACGCAAATACAGATATCATAATGTCTTATGGACTATTAATTTAATAAGATTTATCTTTAGCAGCGATGGTATCACAACGCATTTAGGTACCGCTAGCTAACTACCCTCACTTAAAAAAGATAATATTTTGCTACTTTGCCCCTTCTTCATCTAAATTTTACATTGTTTCATACGTCTTGACATGACCCCGGAACGAATGATGTATTTTGAGGGCGTCTTCCACCAAAACCACCTAAACCATAAGGCCGGGACACTGCATAAAATCGCCATCTTAACTGGTACGATATTTAAAAAAAAAAGTTTTTATTATATTCATTATCTTTTATTAAAAAATTAAAAACGTTTAAGATAAATACTATATATATATATATATAGTTTTTGAGATTGTCATCTATTCATATCTAGCAGCACCCGGAGCAGAACTGTACAGTACAGGCACAGCACAGATTACGCCTTGTAGCACAGTATAGACGCGAGTAGGGCTGTCAACTGAGAATTAGCGTCCGCCACAACCTGTTCGAGAATTTTATAATAATAACCTAAATTCCCTGACCAATTCAATCAATTTGTAGTTACCCATCTTCTCGGTTTTATCAATATCTGCTTCTAATGACGTCAACTGACGAAAATGGCGGTACTAACGGTATGTGTTCATAATAACTAGTCACCAGTGGCCACCAGCACGTCAAAATATTCTTGCCAACAATCTCGGTCGGTGCTGGCCCATGCATACGCGGATACGTTACACTTACGTACCCTGTAATATGAACGTGTTCATAAATAATGTAGGAAATTAATGTTGTCGTGTCTGTAATGTCATTCTGCATTGCGCGTTGCTGGTAGATGTGAATAAACCTTTTCACGTTCAACATAAAACATCCCCATAAGTATGACACAATGTCTAATTGATGCTTCAATCTTTTTTATCGTAACATTACTCTGTAAATTGTAATCTGTAAACTTTATAAACTGTAAAATGTAAACTGTAAACTTTGCCTGCCCTCAATACAGGCTCTCTTAGTGAGACAGGCACAGTACCACATCTCTTATAACACAATAATATTGTATAAATGGGAAAAAAAAGCATTTAAGCGTCCCTTTCTTAATTTGTTTCTTGAAGTTTTATCCATCTGAAATTCATTTTAAGCAAACGTTTACTATACAGGATGTATAGGGATGTACCCGACGTAAAGTCGGGGTTTAGGTGGTTACTCGTCGTCATAAAACGAGAATTAAATATAACAACAACAAAAAATCACCGGAGACCAAAATGTCATCTACATTTTTAGTCCAAATAAGTATAGGAATCACTTTAAATTTAGTCGGGTACATACTGATACATCCTGTATACAATGGTACAAAGTTACATCCATAGAGGAAAGACCTTCCTTCCTTCGTGGTTATACCGCACTCACGTCTAAGGGATCTAATTTATAATGCATTGCTATCCAGTTGAATATCTACCCGCGATACGTGAAGGTTGGTATCAGAACTACATTGTTCTTTTTTAGCCTAGCATCCTTTTACAACTTTTTACTAGCGACGGATGCCGATTTGTGACGACGCCAAGTGTGACTGGAAACCAAACAACTTAGCCTAAATCTGCCGAGCTTACGTAGGCATTTGAGATATTATAATTGTTAATACTTCACGACTACCGCACGTAACTAAATAAAATAAACATAACCCTCTTCATTAAGATTAAGGAACTTCTTGTTTGTGGCAATAATAATTCACAAGGAATAAAATACCAAAAACATGAATACATTTTGGTTTATGAGACATTCACGTTATCCGGAGACGTTATAAAAATATTTACCCCTGCGGTGATCTTTAAACTTGCATACAATTCTCCGTATTGCCAATAAATAAAATATAAACTCGAATTCAACCACTCAAGCAGCGCCAGCATCAGAATGTTCCTACATTATGTGACATCATTATTTCGCCCGTGTTGGGCAACTTTTAACATGTTAGAAGTGACATTTTATGGAACTTTTAATATGTTAGAATAGGGATGGTTTGTCCGTGGTGATCATTGATTTGGTATTGTACATGAATGATAATGATTTTTTTTTATCGTAACTTATTCGAAATGCGCATTAAATAATAATGGTTTCTGTGAAGGAGTTAATTTTATAAAGGAATTAGTTGGTTATATGAAAATGGATTTTTTTTGTCGTTTAAAACAAATATTTTATAAATGTATAATATAGAGTCAGCCGTCAGTTTCAAATTACATAAATTAAATGTAGTTGTTTTTTGTTTTTTTATTTTTTAAGGGCAAGCACTTAAAAATATCCATAAACAGGTTGGTAACTAAAGCAATACCACAAATGATTTATCTGTAAAATCTGTACGGGTAGTTAGGAAAATGTATAAAAGGCAAAGATCCTCAAACTGTAATCTTCAAATTCTTTGAATTGCTTTCCAAAATGTCTGAAAATAGGTACAGTTTGAAAACCAGTGAAATCAATTTTGAGGGTATTACCTAAAATTCTGTACGTAGTTCATATAGAATTGAAAAATATTACAGTTTGAGGATTGTTACCGCGTAATGGTCTTTTGAAACCTTATACATTTCCCTAATTACACATATATAATTTGTATATACATAATTTTGCGTTAGCATCCTGCCAAGTGTGTGTTTTTGGGCGCTGACCATTAAATATTAATTATTTAAGATTCGTTTTCAATTTCATCAAAACAGTGCGTGCTATGAAAAATCGACAAATTCAACGTCTCTTTTAAAAAGTCAAAGGAAAAAAAATGACGTTGACCGTTTTTACATAGTGACGTAATAAATTAAAAAAACATGCCATTCAATAATTTTCTTGCATTTCCATAACTCAGCAGAAAAATCTATTCACGTGATTTTTCCAAGACCCTCGAAGAGCGTGCAAAAGACTTACGACTGTAGGTAATGCGATAAACTGGCGTTGCGACATTTGATTTGACACTTGTGGTGTGTAGCTAACTTCAAGCGGTTTCATGACGTACTCGTATGGGGTTTTACATAATGACATTATTCCATCGGATTTATGACATTAAACAAATTAAATAAGATTATTTAAGTCTTTGAGAAAATATCACAGAACAATTACGATTATTTAAGTCCGTGAGAAAATGTCACAGAACATATTACAATTCTGTTTGCGTACTGCTACATAAGTAAAAAATCGGGTGAGTTGCGTTAAGGCGAAGCTATCAGTGAAATCACTATTTGATTCATTTTTATTACGAATCGGCTTACATTATGAAAACCAAAAATATGCTTTGGATAAATTGAAGCATTTCCAATAGTTTCACTCGATTAGAATAAAAACAAAATTGTAAATTACGTTATAAAAAATATAATTGTAAATTATTAAATACGTATTTCATATTTTAATAGAAAGCAGTCATTTTGTGGTTAGACATATTTAATGAAAATAAAACATTTACTTTGTTTACAACCACGAGATTTATTTAATTTTATTAGGACCGACCGGTTTCGCTTAACACAAGCATCATACGGTACAGCGCCCTTGAGGTGATTTTTCACAAAAACGGCGCTATATAAATCGTACAATTATTATTATTATTATTATCATCAGGGTACAAAATTAAACTTTTTTTGTACGCTGTTTAATTTTGTACTTTTAATTTTTGTACGTTTAAGTCCTAATAAAATTAAATAAATCTCGTGGTTATAAACGAATTTGTTGTTTTATTTTCATTACGTGTTTTATTTTTTCATTCGAAAATTATGAACAAATCGACTTGTATATTCCTCTTAAGTGCCACGCGTGATAGCATATGATGCTCATAATGAAGATTTATTTATTTAATTTCATTAAATTTAAATATGACAACAAAAACATTAGCCACTCATCTCCCTAGGACAGTCCTGTATTGAGATGAGCGACTTTACAATTAAATAATGATCACTAAATACTAATAAGTAAATAATAATACATGAATAAAGAGTAGTAAATATTAATAAGTAAATGATAGTTAATATTAATAAGTAAATAATAGTAAATATTAATAAGTAAACAATAGTTAATATTAATAATAAATATTAGTCGTAGAAAAAAACAAATAATGAAATTTTAGGTTATAATTATTAAATAATAATAATAGGTAAATAATAATAATAAGTAAATATTAATAAGCATGTAATACTACACATTAAATATTAAGTAAATATTAATAAGCTTGTAATAATACACATTAAATATTAAGTAAATATTAATAGGTATATAGTGATAAGTATATAATAATAATAAAAATAGGTAAATAAAATTTAAATAAAAATAAAAATACGTAAATAATAATATGTAAATAAAAATAAAATGATGTAAATAGTATTAAGTAAATAATGAAATGTAGGTAAAAAAAATAAATTATAAGTAAATAGTAATAAGTAGTAATCAGTAAGTAATAAGAAGCAAATACTAATAAGTAAATAATAATAAGTAGATAATAACGATAATATCGAGCGTACATAAGGTTTCAACATTGATTACAACATAAGGGATAAACATGGATAAAGCGAAATCACCACTCTCAGCTAACATAGATTTTTCGATCATTTTTTTAAATAAATTTAGCCTATCTATAGTTTTAATGTTGTCACTGAGCCTATTATATAACAAAGGAGCTTTACAAGAAAAACTCTTTTGTCCAAATGATGTTTTGTTATTTGCCGGCTGATACATTAGAGAAGAACCCATTCTAGTATTGCGCACTTGTTGTGACCTTATAGCAGTATCAATATTGTTAAAAAAATTACACAGAGCTTGTATTATGTACAATTGCCTCACTGTCATAATTTTACTTTCACTGTATAGTCGGTGTGATGGATATATAAAAAATGACGATTATGGAGTTTATTGACGTTTTTTGGCTATTTTGACGTTTTTTGACGCTTCAAGACGACTTAGTTCGATTAAGGGCTTAATTTTTTTTTTTTTTTTACATGAATACCTCACAAGAGTCCCAAACTGCTCCCAACCGTCTGGAGCCAGTGAGACTATGGCGTTCCCAATTGGGGAATGTTGTGAGGCTGAAGGTATTGGGGAGGGGAAGGAGAAGGGGGAGAGGAAGGTGATGAAAAGGGGAAATTTGGTATCATTGGAAAATTTTGGACGATTTTAAAGTTTTTTTACCTTTTTTGCCGTTTTTGACGTTTTTCGACGTTTCTAGACGACTTAGTGCGATTTAGGGCTCAATTTGGTATCAATGGACAAATTTTGACGATTTTGACGCTTATTGACGTTTTTAGGCGTTTTTGACGTTTTTTGACGTTTCGTGACGAGTAAGTGCGATTTTGGACTCAATTTGGTATCATTGGACAATTTTTGACGATTTTGAAGTTTATTGACGTTTTTTAGAGTTTTTGAAGTTTTTTGACGTTTCTAGACGGCTTACTGCGATTTAGGGCTCAATTTGGTGTGATTGGACAATTTTCGAATATTTTGAAGTTTACTGTTATTTTTTTTCGCTGTTGACGTTTTTGACGTTTCTAAACGACTTAGTGAGATTTATTGCTCAATTTGGTATCATTGGACAATTTTTGTCTTTTTTGAAGTTTTTGACTTTTTTTGACCTTTCTAGACGACTTATTGCGATTGGGCTCAAATTGGTATCATTGGACAATTTTTGACGTTTTTTAAGTTTTTTGATGTTTTTTCACGTTTCTAGACGACTAAGTGCGATTTAGGGCACAATTTGGTATTATTGGACAATTTTTGACGATTTTGAAGTATTTTGACGTTTTTTGGCGTTTTTGACGTTTTTTGACGTTTCTAGACGACTTAGTGCTTTTTAGGGCTCATATTGGTATCATTGGACAATTTTTGAGGATTTTGAAGTATTTTGACGTTTTTTTACCAATCTAGACGACTTAATATTTTGGGCTTAATTTGGTACCTTTTGACAATTTTTGACGTTTTTTGATATTTTTTGATGTTTTTTGACCAATCTGGATGACTAAGGATGATTTTGGGCCTAATTTGTCAAAACTGTAATTGGGCCAAACATGTCAACTTTTTTAAACTGGTCCTAATCTTTCAACTTGTCCAAACTCGTCAAACGTGTCAAAGTTTTCAAACATCATAAACTTGTTAATTTGTCTAAACATGCCAACTTTTCAAATATTGTCCAAACTTGTAAACTTGCCCAAACGTTTCAACTTGTACAAACATGTGAACTTGTACAAACTTAAAAAAATGTAACGTAATTTACCGTAATGCACCGTAATTCACCGTATTTTTTTAGAAAATTACGGTAATTTAGCGTAATTCGCGGTAGTTCACCGTAAATTCGCAGTAAAATACGTATATTCACCGAAATTCACCGTAAACTTTTTGGAAAACCACCGTTAATCACCGAAATTCACGTTGATTAACGGTGAATTACGGTGATTTTCTGAAAAGTTTAAGGTGAATTACTGTGAATTACGGTGAATTACGGTGATTTACGGTAAATTACGTTGAATAACGGTGAATTACTGTGATTTTCTGAAATGTTTACGTTGAATTACTGTGAATTACGATGATTTACAGTTAATGACGCTGATTAAAGGTGATTTAAAGTTAATTACGGTAAATTACGATGAATTACAAAAGTTGACGTTGAATTACGGGTTTTCACGATGATTTTCTGAAATGTTTTCGGTGAATAACTGTGAATTACTATGAATTACGGTGATTTATGGTGAATTACGGTGAATAACGGTTATTTTCTGAAAAGTTTACTGTGATTTTCTGAGGTGTTTAAGGTAAATTACTGTGAATTACGCTGAATTACGGTGAATTGTGGTGATTTTTAAAATTAATTTTTGAGCAACATTTAGGGACTCTAGTGTGGTGCAACGCCTTTAAGTCCATTATCACATTTTGACATATTTCAACTTATAGCAGTGTAGTTGCGGGTGCGTAACCTCATAATATTGTAACAGTTAACATTAAATGCATATACTTAAAGGTTTTCTTCTATCAGCATGGCTAAAATTACTCTTTATCTTCATAGCAATCTAACCAGTCTTCTTAATCTAAACCATCTTACTAATATTACAAGAAATATTTCATTATTAATTGATAAACTAAAGTTTTTTAAGACAAGATTTTTGTGCATAGCGCAAAGGGTAACAATTATTTTTATAAACAATAATTATTACCCTGAAACACTCATCCAAATTGAAAAAACCTTCCGAGAAAAGATAAATGTCGTGATAAAATGTAGATAAAATGTAGACATAATGAAATGTGATAAAATGTAGACATAATTTGTCTCGACGCCACCTATTGAGGGATTTAGCCGTTACAAGCCTTCTTCATACTAATAAAGTCGGTTGTTTACAGGTGAAATATAATAAAAACAGTAATAATTTAATGAAATACTAGTATATATTGATTAACTTGGCGTGTTTGCGATAAGCCGACATAGTTCAACGGTAGAGCATCTGACCGGATATCAGAAGGGTGCAAGTTCGAGTCCTGTCGGCGACATTTATCTTTTCTCGGAAGGTTTTTTCAATTTGGATGAGTGTTTCAGGCTAATAATTATTGTTTATAAAAATAAATATTTAATTGCTTTTCCTTAATCAAAACTCTAATATTTATGGGTACCATTCTCCATTATCAATAATGTCGAGACTTGTTAACTCAAGCCAGGGTCTTGAAATTTTTGGTACGAAGCTAAATGATTTTTGTCAGGCTTTACGAAATTAAACCTAAAAAGCTACCTACCTTTGATATGAACGTACTTTCAAATCTATATTTTTGTCAAATTTTTGTCATTCCTTCATTCATGTATTATGTATGTGCTGTTCTTTTCTAGTCATCGTTTATTTTATTTCGTGTAATGTATTTTGTGTATGTGGACAATCAATAAAAAAATATTACCTACACGTATGTATCATTCTATCTACGTACCGATATTATTATATATTAATGTCTCCACATATAAATAAATATTTGTTTTTGTTTTTTCTATTTTTTTCACAAAAATGGTGCTATACAAATTATCATTATTATTATTATGGCCCATAGGATTCTGTTGAATCGCACTGCTCTCCTCACACCCTAGAAATATATGATAAGGGTAATAAAATTAACTATTATGATTACAGCGATATCGTACCAAAGACACCTGGTTCTGGTAATTAGAATTCAAGTGGGCCTGCTGCTCATAAAAAAACACCGCAGTGTATAACGCTCAAGGTGTTATAATCTTGTTAATTTAATGACACCATTCTCCGCTCTTTGTAGTGCCCGCGTTCGCGGGGTTTACAAAAGAGTTTGTTTCGTGAATAAAAAACTACACTAAACGATCAATTTGCACGTCCGACGCGTCCACTCCGAGGGCATACGTCCTGTCCAAAAGGGTGAAAGGGTTGGTTATATTAGGTAAAAGCCATATACTTAATAATATTATACACGTACAGTATGTACAACCAAAACCCGCATTCGTATATGTACAGCTGTCCATATGTACCCATACGTACACATGTTACATTTAACTACATACAATCGTAATATCGTCATATTAGGGGTAAAATTCACTATGTGTCATACTGCTAGTACGACACTAAATGAGTTTTGCCCATCGATATTCTTGGGCGATGGTTTTACCTGTAAGGGGACGATATTATATTATTACCGGAATGTTGGAGTATTTTCCATGGTCACACAAATGTTTCCCCTTCATCCTGTACATTTCAACAAAAAATATATATATGGAAATATTTATTATAAAAAATAATAATGATAATAATTCACATTCACTTTCTGGAATAGATTCTGTTTCCTGCCAAATTAAACAAAAAAAAACGAAACATTTTCAGCAAATGACTTGATTCCGTATGTTATCATACAATTCACGATCAATCAATTATATGTTGATGGCTGTAGTACATATTTAAGTAAGTACTTACTTATTATGTTTAAAGCAAATATTCTTTATTCAAAGTAAAAAAAAATTTCACGAAAATTTACAGGTACTTTTATTGGTGGAAAAAGCAAGGTAAACCCACAAGCATATGTTCAAACAGATATTTCTAAAGTAGGTACTCGAAAAAGTTACGTAATTCCCTTCCGAGGGTGTTCTTAGTTCCGGCCATATCAAAGTAAAAGAGTTGGGACTGCGCGTTTTTATTCGAAGCTTTCAAAGTGAACAGACATTGCAACGCATTAATAGCCACTGCTCATAAAATACATGAAGAGGTTATTGAAAACCTCATACCGTAAGAATCAGCGTATTGGAGAATTATTTGTTGATGGATTCCTATAAGTTAAGTGCATTTATATTTAATATAACGTGTTAGTGAAAGGAGCGTGTGTTAGGATCCGTGATTAATGAAGCGACCAACCAATGGTTAACGAGAGTTGATTTATTTGTAAAACGATTATAAAAGCTTTTGTTTACACAATATATAATAAGAATACGATATATGAACTGAATACGCAATAAAGGGAGATAGTCTAATCTAGCCGAACAACAGGAAGGGAATCATGCTATTAGGGAAAACCGGTGACTATATTGGTACTGTAGATGTCAATAAATCGTCTTACTTTGGGTGTTTGACCGCTGTCAAAATAGTCAGTCTTGGTGTCCAGTTCAGCAGATAGAAGCAGGTAGCTAAAATACTTTTTCTTCAAGAATATACATTTTTGTTTATTTTAACCTTCTGAGGTTTAGATAAGCCATTAGATGGTTAATGAGAGTTTTTTCGGTAGCTTGAAGAGCGGGAAAGGCCCGTAAAGCCTGTAGGATACGAATTGTACTCCCAACTTTTAAAAAGGGAACTAGAAAGAATGCTCTCACTACCGAGGAATTACACCTCTTAGCTAACCAGGAAAAGTCTGCTCTAGAATCCTTAAAAAAAGGTATTGTGGAGTGTCAGAGCACAAGATACAAGAATAACGGTGTGGCTTCAGGTCGGGTAGAGGCACCACTACAAATTTTGAGAATACTGCGGACAGCGGATACAGCAAAACTTGGCGATACCGAAATCAGCGCGTTCTTATATGCTGATGACATCGGGAGATTAACCGCGTTTCACGACGGGCTACAAGAGTGGATCAACCGCTTCAACGAAGAGTGCACGGCTGCAGTAATAAGGATGGGTATCTCAAAAACAGGATTTATGGATATAGGAAGATTAAAAAGAAATTCTGACCGATGAATGAGAGAACAAGTTTTAGGGTTCAAGCTGCGAAATAAGAATTTTAAAAGGAGTGCCAGGGAGTTACAAAATGCAATCAAATACTTAGCTGATTGCCATCGCCAATTGAATAAATGAACGTACAAGTTTCTTACCAAATTCATACAGAGAATATATTTTGATCAGATTTTTTTTACTTTTAATACAATATTTTATTTCTTATGGTTCGTTTTTCTTAGGGTAGGCACAGAATTTTATCCTTTATGGACGGCACGTCACTGCCTGTTACTCTTCATATAAAAGTCGCAATTGAGGTGGCTTGGGTATGTGAAAAATTCAAGACTTTGTCAACATTGTTCTCCATTTTATGAGGTTTTTACACTTCAATAATATAATTAAAAATTGATTATTCTTTAGACTTTCAGTAGAAAGTCAATAAATGTCTCATATAAATAAAAAATCTGATATTTATTCAAGACACTATCTAGTTTGCAATTGTGTTCGTGAAGAACTTTATAATCATCATAAATATAGCCTGCCAATAATATGGGATTAAAAATTTGAGGACAATATTGAGAAAGTCTTGAATTCGAGATATGATATCGATGAAGATGACATAAATTGAGCTGGTCTCATTAGCTAAGTTGGTAAAACGGTTCTCCCGGAAAGACAGAGGTCCTGTTTTCGAGTCCCAGATGCGACTGATAACTTTTTATTTTCTGATGTTTTTTCGGTTTCAAGTTTCATTTAGTTTATGTTTATATTATCTTCATCAATGATTATATATATTTATATTTATTTTAACTTTAATCATTGTAATTGTTCCGATGAATTAATGCGTTTGAACAAAAATGCCAACATTGTAATAATAGAAAAGCTTCAAGAGGATGAAAGGTATGCCAGCACAGAGAAGGATTATGGCGTCCAATACAAAAAGAAATAGATTGATGGTTAATTCGTTATTGAGTACATATTTACTTGAATTGATACTTTAACTGAAACTACATTAATTATTATAGTATCCTTAAATTATTTTTTACACGTAATTGATTTATGTGTACTATTTTTCCCATGTATTTATATTTAATTATCATATCGAGTTTCTTTTTTCTCTCTCTATATATACTATTATGCTTTGCCAATACTATCTTTTTTGCCTTTTATATGTATTCAATGACACTTAATATGAACTAGGAGTTCGGTTCGAAGAGGACGTGTCTATATCGCACAAGACTCGTTTTTCAAATAATTAGTGTTTTATTTGAGCTACCTATTTTTAATTTGTCATACACAATCACAACAATCAGTCAAATCTATTATTATACTATGTGAATAAAGTTTCCTTTCTTGGAAAAGAAGTTATGTTCGATTTATATTATGTTTTATAAATTATATTCCAATTTATTTGTGTGATCTTAAGCCGCGTCTCCTGCGAATGTTTTTTCGAAACATTACACAAAAATATTTGTATTCCGTCTCCCGCTAAAATGTTTTGTTTTGCGTAAAAACAAAACATTTTGTGTAGACGACAAGATGAGTCCTAGAATAATCTTTTGAAATGAGTACATATTTTTACAAATTGAAATAAAAAAAATCATTGTTTTGTTTATTGTTTGAATAAGATAACAATATAAATGTCAATGAATTTAAAATTATTAAGAAAGATTTTGTGTAAATATCTGTTTAATATAGTCAATGAATGTGTTTATCGCTATATGTCATTTAAAAAGTTCTTAAAATGATGTTTGTCATGCTATTAGAAATAGCAGACAATGTAAGAGAATACATACCAATACATACATTATTCGCAACAATACTACGTACTCGTGACGCTCTGTCAAGCTATCGATTATAATTGAAAGATTCATTGTTTTAACTTATCAGCCGTGAGAAAGAATATTATTGCTGTAAAAATCGACCGCGATTTGATCTGTGGTGTTACTCTCTCGTGTTTTTTTCGCATTTCTGAACTGTTTTTTGTCTTAATAAACTTTTCGTTTTATTTAATTATCAGACAGTGAAGAAGTGTTTGCAGAGGTAGAGTGCGCTGATTGGCTACCTTGTTTATGAGCTCACTTTTCAGTGCTCCTACTGGTGTAGTGATCTCTCTTTAACCAATCACCGCTTATTTTCTGTGAAATTGTGAAACCACCTGTTTACAAATAAATTCTCGGATTACGAACAAAAAAAAAAGTTTTCACTTTCATGTGAATATGGGGAAAAAAAGAATTCACGAAACAATGACAGCCCCACTATTGCTTCTCCCTATACCTCTCACTCGGACGAATCAGATTCTGATGCCCAGGAGACAGAGATGGATATTGACCCTAATCGCGGTAATCCATCAGGACAAAAAATACTCTCTGGGACACAATTTTTCCTGAAGGCCTTACAGGATACATTGGCGGAAAAACCGTCAAAGGTATCAAAAGAACAACAGCTCAAGGTGTCCTGAAATGTAACGAGTGTTCTAGGATCGGTGGCCCAGCTGTTGCTTGAAAAGGAAGAACTCAGAGGAGATCTAAACTCAGCCCTTGCAAACATCAAGGTCTTGCAGGCCGAAAAAACGATGGCAGACAATCATATAAAGCACTTGTTGGACAAAATTCAGCAGCTAGAGTCTGATCTGGGACCAGTGATGCGTCGAGTGGCTGATGCCACGGAGGCAAGCCTATCGTTTGCCGACATGGTCAAAAATGGTCCTCAGAATACGCCAAGACCTCCAATCACCCGTACAGGACTTAGTGTTGGGACTCCTAAGCCTGCTATATGCATCTTTCCGAAACTGGCTTCGGCTAAGGATAGCGACGAAACGAAGCAGCTCCTGAAGGACGTCTTACGACCATCTGAGCATGGAATCCGCGTTACGGGTATAAGGAACATCCGTAACAAAGGCATAGTTATCCAAACCGCTACTCGGGAAGACCGGGAAAAAATACTCAAAACCCCATGTCTAGCAAACTCGGCTACTCTAAGTGCCCGACTACCCACAAAACGACATCCACGAGTGATCTTTTTTAATGTTCCTCGGGACCTTACAGATGAGTGTTTTCTCAGGAGTGCCTTAACGGGAATCCAGGAAAACGCAGACTTAGAACCCACAGTGAAAACGTGCAAGCTAAGTCATCTAGCTGGTGCTCGGACAGGATCGACATGCCACCGGGTCTACGAGGTGCCTGCCCATCTACGTCACGTGCTGGTGAAGCAAGGAAAGGTCTTTGTTGACTGGAATGTGTGCCGCGTTCGTGACTTTATTGGGCTTACAGTGTGTTCCAAGTGCCAAATGATCGGACATTCCTTCAAGTTCTGCAAGGACCAGCAAAGATGTGGACATTGTGCAGGTGAAGGTCATGCCAGGACAGATTGCCCAAAAGCTGCCGCCAAGCCAGTATGTGCCACCTGTACCAGGTTTGGCAAGCCCGCTGGACATTCGACTGGAGACAAGAACACCTGTCCAGCTTATAAGGCTGCTCTTTCCAAGGACTTTGCCACCATCGATTATGGCGTATAAATACATTGATGACGACGGTGATGTTATCTACACGAGGACTAATGACTTGAAACAGTGGACGGAAGAACATAAAATTGGCCATAATATAGGTAATTTTACTTGCGTTCAACTAAACATTCGATCCATATCTAAATACTGGGATGTTTTACATGCTAACCTCCAAAATTGTTGGAATAATATAGATATCCTAATGCTATGTGAAACTTCAATAAAAAGGGAACATACTTGTCTTTTCGAAATTCCCGGTTACAGTAGCATTAGTTACTGTCGCACATCCAAATCTGGAGGGGGTATAACCTTGTATATTCGGGATACTTTACCTTTCACCCAAAATTTACTTGAAACAAAGTTGTTCGAGAATATTTCCTGTATAATAACATTACCAAATAATTCTATACTCAATGTACTAGCAATATATAGACCACCAAATCTTAGTAAACAATCATTTATCAATGAACTTTCATCAATATTAACAAAATGTTCAAACCCTAATGAAAATATGCTAATATTTGGTGATATAAATATTGATTTGTTAAATTATATAGATCCTGTGATTATTCACTATGAAAATGCTCTTTCAAATAACTATTTTACAAAATGTATAAACGACGTTACAAGGGAAGCTATAGCAAATAGTAAAATGACACGAACATGTTTGGATCATATTTTTGTTAGATATAATAGCAAACACAAAGAAACTGACATACTCTACGCATGTGTTTGTGACTTCATCATTGCAGACCACTTTGCAACAGCTGTGAACTTTCCGTACTATAAAACTAATAAACGGCCTACAAATAAAGGGCGGAAAGTCTCAATTTTATCTCAAAAACGAATAGATTTTTCAATTAGAAATTATAACTGGAATGCTTTGCTTCAGACAAATGATTGCAATAATTTATATAGTCAAATAAAAAGCAAGTTTAACGAAGTATATGAAAATAGTAAAATATTTATAGATGTAAAACCCAATGCAAGACCTTGGATTATAAAAAAATGGATGACAGAAGATATTCTATCACACATTAAAAAACGAGATTCTTTATTTAAGCGGTGGAAAAGCTCCCCAACAAATGCAATTTATGAAAAACAATACAAATCTTTTCGTAATTTTGTTACTAAATTAATAATAAAAAGTAAAACAACCTTTTTCAATGATAAATTTAAGAATAATTTTTCAGATATCAAAAAAACATGGGATGAAATAAATAAAATTCTAGGACGTAGGACAAAGAGTAACTGTGACGATGTAATTAGTAGGTTTATGTTAAAAAATCAATCTGCGGAAAATGTTACAAACCAATTTGTTAATTATTTTTCAGATAACATAGCCTCAATGGTTCATAAATGTGATTTTAAGGCGTCTAATATTGTCCCGATAGAGTCACCGCAAAGTTTGTATATACCACGAGCATCACTCGCAGACATACTGAGAATAGTCAAACTTCTCAAAAATTCAAAGTCCCCTGGCATAGACAATATCCGAATGTTTGACATAAAAAGACACATAGATATTTTGGGTCCTATATTAACCCATCTGATCAACACAATTTTAACACAAGCTGTGATACCAGATGAACTCAAATGTAGTATTATCAGACCTATTTACAAAAATGGGAAACATACTGATATAGGAAACTATAGACCGATTAGTATATTACCCGCTCTAGAAAAGATTCTTGAAAAATACATATCTTTAAAACTAACCAAATACTTGGAGTGCTTTTCTTTAATAGATCCTAATCAATTTGGTTTTCAAAAAAAAAAAAGTACTGAAATGTTACTTCAGGATTTCTCTAACTATATAAATAATGAACTGAATAATAAAAGACATGTTTTGGTACTGTTTATAGACAATTCAAAGGCATTTGATACTATAGACCCGATGAAATTGTTAAATATTTTGGAGGCAATAGGGGTAAGAGGAAACTTTCTCAAACTATTCAAAAACTTCCTAACCAACCGCCAAATCCAGGTAAAAATATCAGACAAATTTAGTAAAAGAAGAAATGTCAAAACAGGAGTTCCACAAGGGTCAATTTTAGGTCCAACGCTCTATATTATCTTTGTATCACTTATGAACAAAATATTCTCGTTTGTTAAACATTATGTATACGCTGATGATACAGCACTTATAATATCCCATGAAAATTTGGATACTGCAATAAAATTGTTACAGGTAGACTTTATTTCTTTATTAAAATGGTCACATGACTCTGGTCTAATAATCAATGCTAAAAAAACGAAATTGATGCATATAAGATCACCGCATGCAAGGTACAGAGAGGCACCTGTAATCATATCCCATTCATTTAATTGCATTCACAATAATACCAAACAGCCCTGCGCGTGTACAAGTATCGAATTAGTCAACCAGTACGTGTATCTAGGTGTTACGGTGGATTGTAATATGAAATGGGACGTACAAATTTCCAACCTCTGTAAGCGACTTCGAGCCATTGTAGGAAGACTCCACAAGATAAAATTATACGTGCCTATAAAAACTATGAAACTAATTTATTTGTCTCTAGCAGAATCGACTATAAGGTATGGTATAACTTCTTGGGGACACTCCTGTAAGACCAACATAAAACATTTACAGCTGATTCAAAACGCCATGGTAAAATTGTTAGTAAGTAAAACAGTTTTTAACCAAAGGCGAGACATTGATATCATGTACAAATCAATTAATGTATTACCTGTTCGTGGTCTTTTGTGGCATAAAATTCTACTGCAACATATATCTGAAAGTCCGTATAAGGCAGTGGTGGATCATGTACACAATACACGTTTCACACAAAATATAGGAATGATAGTGCCAATATTTCAAAATAAATATGGTCAACGAACCCTTGAATACATTGTACCATTTATATTTAACAAATTGCCGTACGAATTTAAAAACAATTGTCCTATGATGAAATTCTCACTGATGTTAAAGTGTTGGCTTTTGGAAAGTAACCTTGTGTATTGATGGTAACAAATATGACGGTCTCCATGGTTGTATAGCTCCTAGATATCTGGTGTACTTACTGTTTTATATATATATACTACTATTATATTTAAGTCTATCCTCATTGTAACCAACCTGTACTGCTGTTTTATGTATATATCTTTTAAATTTTTATTTCTTAATCTATTTAATACTTACAGATGCTTTGATATTTCTGATATTTACGTAATAGTTATATTTTTGTAATATGAATGTTTTTATAATGTTGATATTTTTAAAAGTATTGATGTTTTTATAATATTGATATTTTTATAATATTGATACTTTTATAATATTGGTACTTTTATAATTTTGATATTTTTTATTATATTGACATTTTTATAATATTATTTAAACCGGTGTCATAAGATTGGACTCTAGTATCTCAATAACAAATCTGTAATGCTTTTACCATTATTTTTTCTATTTAATTTTTTTTTTCTCAACTTATGTACAGCACAAGATGCATGCGCCTAACTATAATAATTTTTGCCCTACATTTGTATGATGATTGTAATTTATTGTTGTATTATATTATATTGTTGAAATAAACTCCTGCTGACAAGCTACTTGCAGTGGCTTAGCGGGTATAAGTTCCCACTGTATATAATTAATATTATACAATAAAAAAAAAAAATAAAAATAAATTATTATTACTGATACATAAGCTGAATTAATTCTGATGAAGTATTATCGGACGGGACGCATAGAGACGTTATTAAAAAAAATATACCCCTTCTTCCTTCCCATCTTCACCCGAGAGGGAAATGTTTTTCATCTGTGACGGAAAGCAAAAAACATTGTCTATGCACACACATATGTATACGGTAACGTCCCTTTGTTGTAAATGTTTTCAAAAACATTCGCAGGAGACGCGGCTTTACAGTTGCGGTGCCACTCTGCTACTCGTCCGAGACAACCTCAAGTGGTGTACGTATAGTATTAGGTGTTACTGATAAAAAATGATAAAATTTAGATTGGGAAGGCAATTAAAGCAAACCGAAGAGAGCGTACCACTACTTGCGTACGTGAACGTAAGTGATTAATGGTTTTGGGTCTAAATTTCAAAAAGTCACAAAAAATTATTTTTTATTTCATAACATCGTTTCCATGGTGAACTCATAATTTGTTGCGACCTGTTTAAAAGTCATCATGAGGGAACGCGTTTAACAGTGTGTGCTGCTTGAAGTGTTCACCCCACTGGAGCCTACAAGGAAATAAAAAGAAAAATATACTGAGATAATTTTATTTTCAATTTCACCTTTTATCTAACCAATTTTTATATTTGTATTTATTTCAGTCGGATTTTACTAAACGCATAATTTGACATTTTACAGTACGTATTACAAGAGAGTGCCCCGTGTTTCCCCAGAGAACAATAAAATTGAATTCTTGATTTACGACCAGGAGAAGTGTCGAAGAACAAACGTTTATTTATGAAACGGTTATTGTTTTGGGATACTGTTTGTTGACATAGAGCAAGAAACATCAACAGGTTACGCATAAAACAGTACCACTGGGGAAACCGGCCGCACCGGGACAGAAGTGCTCCTGAGTGGGGTGGTACATTCGTATCGTATCGTATCGTAATGGTACTTAATATGAATTAAACTTGTCAATTTGACTGTCCTACAATGGGATTTGTTCCTAGTTGGGCAGTCAAAGTTTTTTTTATACATTTTGTTAAATAATTTTTGTTTCAAATAAATGTATATTATTATTATAACTTTTTTATGTGATACAACACAAGAGTCCCACTTGTTCCCAACCATCTGAAGCCAGTGAGACTGTGGCATCCCCAATTGGGGTATGTTGTGAGGCTGAAGGTATTGGAGGGGAGGAAGGATATGGGGCAGAGGAAGGTGGAGAAGTATCTGGATATTCAGATATGGTCACCATTATATGGATAAAGCCATTTAAAGCAACGTTTCGAATCTGTTACCCATTTTAACGTTAATGAAATAAAATAATCTTTTAATAAATTTCAATATTAAAGCTTGGAAGCCCGGCAGAATGTTTATAGCACTATCTATCTATAGGCCCATGGATATACTGTATGCATCTATAGCTACATTATACAAAGTGATGAAAACATGTTAAGATACCTACGTAATGTCATGGTAAGCAAGACAAATGCTTTCTATTATATGAATTAAATTAATGCGTCGTAAAAGTATACTTTTTTACGTCTTCATAAATTTTTCATGTCTCAAATTTATTTCATACCATCCATCTTTGTTGAGAATCTATAAAAAGACAACAGTAAAGTCTGGGGCTATAAATTGTGATCTCGGTGTGGCTGGGAAGGTGGGGTGACGGGGGGGGGGATGCGGTGACCGTTAATCCGTTTCTGTTTCTCAACATTAGCAGGCTCTTAGGCGGGCGTTATAAATGATCGATCAGATTCGAACAAAGGGGTTTAAAATCATACCCAATCTCGAGTTTATTGACTCAGAATCTTAACAAACATCACTTTCTCGTGAGTTACAATTCAAAAGATTTAATCTGTGTTCTGGTCATTTAAGAGGCCTTTGAATTCTTCGCAATCTAAAGTTCTTAGATTTTGAGATCGGCACACGCTGGCTACTTGTGATTTTTTTATGTTATTTGTTTGATGATATTTAAGAATCAAATAAAAAATAATATTATTAACTAGGTTGTCGGAGCTCAATGACAAATGTGAAACTTTATTTTATTTATCGAAAGTATTCTTTTGACGTGACAACATTTATTTAATATCAACGGTATAAATATACCATAAATAATAGATGCATGTCACAGTTACCTACAAGCATAAAAATATAGCGCAGATAATTTAAAAAAAGTTACTATTTAATGTGGCATTAGGTATATTAAAATGGCATGGTAAAGTTGCTAGTAAGCAAAATAGTTTTTAAGCAAAGGCGAAACATTGATATCATGTACAAGTACAAATCAATTAACGTATTACCCGTTCGTGCTCTTTTTTGGCAAAAACTAGTACTGAAACATGTATGTGACAGTCCCTATAAGGCATTGGTGGATCATGTGCACAATACATGATTCACACAAAATAAAGAAACGATAGTGTATTTTACCCACCTTCCTTTTCTCTTTCTCCTTCCCCTCCCAAATACCTTCAGCCTCACAACATTCCCCAATGGGGATGCCATAGTCTCACTGGCTCCGGATGGTTGGGAGCAGTTGGGACTCTTGTGCGGTATTCATATAAAAAAAATCGAAACACATATGATCAACGAATCCTTTGAATACATTGTAGCATTTATATTTAACAAGTACCATACGAATTTAAAAACAATTGCTCTTTGACGAAATTCTCACTGATGTTAAAGTGTTAAATTTGGAAAGTAACCTCGTTTATTATTATTAGTAACAGATATGTCGGTCTCCTTGATTATATAGTTTCTCGATATTGACTGCTGTATTTACGCTTTTTGTTTTTTCTTACATTGTCTATTGAACAAATATGATGGTCTCCTTGATTGTATGTCTCCTTGATAGCTGCGGGTATCTTTAAAATTGTCAAAGTGCTACTACTTTAATAAGTCTCTCCGCACTATAACATATATATATATATATTGTATATCTCTCAAATATACAAAAAAATACTTGTCGATATATTGATATTTTTATAATATTATTTAAATCGAAATTATGTAATTGGAGTCGAGTATCTCTATAACAAAACTGTGATGCTGTTTTCATATATTTTTTAAATATATTTTTCTACTTGTGCCCATTGATCATAACATGCATAGACCTATATTGTTCCATAATTATATTTTTATGATGATTGATTTTTATTGTTATATCATATAATATCGTTGAACTAAACTCCTGCTGACAAGCTACTTGCAGTGGCTTAGCGGCTACAAGTTCCCATTGTATATATTTAATATTATAGCATAAAAAAATAATAATTACATACATTTTTCCCTTTTCCCCACCTTCCTCTTCCCCTTCTCCTTCCCCTCCCCAATACCTTCAGCCTCACAACATTCCCCAATTGGGAATGCCATAGTCTCACTGGCTCCAGACGGTTGGGAGCAGTTTTGGGACTCTTGTGCGGTATTCATATAAAAAAAAACATAATAAACGTTCACGAAGGATATAAAAGTAATATATATGCGTACATATAAAACATAGGGAAAACTTAGGTTCAAATAATATTAAATGAAAAGATATGATAATATAGCCTTACTTTCCACGTAGTTAAATAGATCCCCTACATAACTATTTATAACTATGATTATATGATTATAACTATGCAAAGTTATTTATTCAATATATGATAAATATTTAAGTGATTACTTTGCAATAAGCAAGTTATTAGATTAAAAAAAATATCGGTTTAACTATAGCAACTCTATTTCATTGACCAAAGCTCCGCCAAACCAAAAAACGATGTAACCTTTTATTGATTTACTGGGAAAATTGAAAGTTTCAAACCGATCTCCGGAGATATCATTTTTGAACTTATATTGTGACCCAAGACCCGAGACCATAGAATATTTATTATCGTAAAGTAAAGCCTCCGCGAAGGATTTGTTTATGCACTCTCCATTAACGAGCCTCGCAGGCCTGCCGCAGGAAACCACCGAGAACCCTTTATGTATAAAATATTACAAAATATCAACCAAAATTCGTTACATGTATTTTTCGCATATCCTTTGATGCATATCTGCTCATAAAGAGCGTAATACAAATTCCCTTCGAGTATATTCATATGAATATTAAATAAACTAGTATAAAAGGTCTTGGGCCGCGCATTTATCTCTGTATTTTCCAGTAGCCACATTTATAAGCAGATCGAACCGAGCGGCAGTTTTTATGGCCATTTTCCTCAGAGTTTGGTGATAAAAACCCTCCAGTCCCGGAATGAATCATTCAGTACATGGAGGCCCGCGCGCCCGCAGCTTTCCGGCGTACCTGAGCCCCGAGGCCCCGGGCACAAAGCGAGATACAACCGCCACAAATATAAGAATCAAAAAGCAGAGACATGAATAGAAATGTTCTTTCACTATTCATACACTTTAAAATGTATCGAAAGAATTCGCATTTTTCTCACCTTCGGGTCGTAAACTTGAGTCGGCCAAAAAGTTTCGACTTTTTGAGCGACCCCCGCCGCGGGATGGAGATATGACAGGCTGAATGGCCTCACCCGAAATTCTAAGCGTGAAAATATCCAACGCGGAAAATATCGGATTCTGCTACGTGGAATTTAATACCTCCACGTGGAGTTTGTAACAGTTCAATAGTACAGCACTATTTTGATGGCCTTAGTGGCGGAGCGATATGCTTATTGATTGTGGACACCGAGTATACGGCTTCGGAAACAGGTGGAGGTAAAGAAAATGTACTTATTTTCAATTTACACACGATTTAAAAAAAATCTAAGTTCTAAATAGTTTCAGCATCGTTGTGGTGAGAGGAAACCATCAGAATTGAATCTTTGAAACCTATTGTTATGTTTTATAACTGGGATTTTCCTGACCTCTCTCTTTTCCATCTCCATTATGTGCATTGAAAGAGTTCACAAGAAATTTTAATGTTTTTTTTTGGGTCTCTACGGATAATCCCTATTTTTTTTAAGTAACATCTTACAAGAGCGTCCCTGTATGTACAGAGAATATGCAGGGGAACTATATCGCTACCCGGTTGGGCAGCGTTGTGAGACTGGTTAAGGAGGGGGTTGTAGGAAGGAATTTGATAGATCAATTCAATTTACAATTCAATTCTTCGTTTTTTTTTAAATAAAGAATTGAATTAGAAATCAATGGAAATACAGATGACGATAGCTGGTTCTACATATGAACCGATTTACACAAAAAACGAGTCGGCGAAACGACCCGTTCTCATGAAGCCAACATTAATTGTCAACGGATGTTGCGCTCGTGTCTGTTGAGTTTCAAGCGCGTGCAGCGGCGCGGAGGGGATCAACGCTGCTAGCTTCTTCGAGCAGGCTCCATTGAAATATCTGTAGAACAGAATCAGAATAGCTACATTACGTTTGTGTATTCGAGATGGCAGTCGGTCTGTTAACAACTATCAACGAATTTTCAATCAGACGAATCGCTATCCTTTTCACAGAATCAATACTTGGCTATACACATCCATCTTATTTTGGGTATGATCAATTACCACTCTGGAGACATATAGAGGTATCGCTCTAGTAAAATATGTTTTTCTTTTACTTAACGGTAATATAGAGAAAAGTGAGGTACCAGAATCTCACTCTCGAGGATGTCATCACAACCGCCTGTACAATGTGAGCTTCACAAACATATCTGTGAACTTATCCGAGGGGAGAGCTACGTATCTCCTAAAAATGGTGAACCAAAAAATTGATCTCTTTTTTATGTCTAATAACGAATTCACAAGGTTTTTGGTATTGCGTGTATACTGCATAAACGGTACAATTATAACGAATTATATTCTACATTTGTAATGTTATAAATTTTTACACAAAACGAATAAAATAAATTAATTAAATTTTTAATTATTAATAATTTTTATTAAGATTTAAAAACCTCATTTTAATATTTAATCATTGTAGAAAATAATATTAACATAACCTAAATGAAACATCAAAACGGACAAAAAAAACCGACAGAAAATAAAGATATTTCAATCGCATCTGGGACTCAGGTCCTCTGCTTTTTCATAAGTGATTATTAAAAAAACTTGTTTATTAATTGTTTTTGTGTTTAATTCTTAGACCTCCATTTAATTTATTTTTAAATTAATTTAAATCAATTTTAATAATGTTATTAGTAAGTTCTGAAAGCATTTTTAGTTTTTTATTATTGTGACAGCTGTTTCGGCATTTAAGGCAATTTTATCAGGCGAGTTCGAAAGACAGAGTTCGAATATGGCCTTAAATTCCGAAACAGCTGTGAGAATAATAAAAAACTAAAAATACTTGCAGAACTTATAATAACATTATTAAATTTGATTTACATTAAATTTAAAAAAAAAATTGTTTTTATAATCTGTATAATAAATATATGTTACAAAAAAATATTAATATTTAAAAAAAAACTAAAAAAACGCAATTACGTCTCTCCATCCGTTCCTCGCGATTCGCCTTCAGTTCTCAGCATTCTCCAAATTAGGAGTGCCATAGAGACACTTGCTCATTGTATTGGAATGTTTATGCAGACTTCAGATAAGGAAGGGGATAACAGGTGTTATGAATAAATTAGGGATAGTGGTTTGTGCAGCTTTGAATGCCCCACCTGTTTTACTACAAATTCTGAACTACAATTTTCACATAGATAATTTCCATGGGATATGAAACCACCGTAATCGCCGAGCTATTTTTTTATTCTTAAACATGGGCACTTAAAATTTTCCGACCTTATAAAATCCTCGTAACTTACCGAACCGAGAAAAATTTCCACCAAAGGATATATTTTACATTTAGAAATTTACATTTTGCGGAGTTGGTACAGACTCGCTATGAGAATATAGAGATATTTTAGAAACTTAAGCACCACTACCATAAATAAGAAGGGATCATTCCCCGCATCCGAGTCAGTTAGGAGTTAAGCATTTTGGTAAACGGTTTAATAAGTGAGTGAAGGTAAGGGTATACAGATGTGCTCATATTATTAACGTGAAAAATGGAAATATTGTAAATTTAATTTAAAAAAAGTATAATCTAATGAACGCAATTTTGTCTTTCTTTGAAGTCAGTATTGAAGCATGTGCAGAGTTGCAGTTGTTGTCAGTATCGCCATCTAAACGTTTCTTGAAATGGCATCAGACGTGGTTAGTGACCAGATCTGAATAGCCATTCTCTACTCAACCTTCCCCTTTCTCGTCACATTACCCGTGCAACGAATACGGATGCCACAATCACACCGGCTTCGGCAACCGATTTTGTTGTTTATGGCGTCGAAAACTCATCAGACGAATCACCCCTTTAGGCTCTAAGTGGTAGAAGAAGAAGTTGGAAGCTCAACACATTTAATTACGGATGGTGGTATTTCACCGCGGCTGAGACTGTCTTCTTATTCTTACTGTAAACCACTAGAAGAACACGCCCGTAAATATTAAAATTCCCTTATCTCCCGAGTATTTTGACACCTTCTATATTGCATCTAATGGGGTGATTCGAACGATAAGTTTTCGACGCCATAAACAAATGGTAACCAATATTGTAAGCGGGCCACGAAAAATATCTTCCATTACCTCTTTACAGCTATCCAAATTGTTTTTGGCTTCTTGCGCTAATAAATCCCCTACATCCACCACTTGGAGATAATGGGATTATCGGAGCCAATGTTAGTTTTGACCATTCGACATATTTATTTAATTCTTAATTAATGTCTGTACGATGATGATATATAACATTCTTAGGTGAATGATTACGTGAAGTCTGGAGACCTAAGATTAAAAAAAAATATTTTAAACAATAGGAATAAAATTTTTAAATTTTGAATTGTTTTATTGCTGCCAATAATATGGGATTAAAAATACAGGATGATATTGACAAAGTCTTGAATTTGAAATACGATCTCGACGAAGATGACATAAATTGATTAGCTAAGTTGGTAAAGCGGTTGTCCCGGATAGACAGAGGTCATGGGTTCGAGTCCCAGATGCGACTGATATCTTTTCATTTTCTTTTGTTTTTTTTGGTTTCATGTTTCACTTAGGTTATGTTAATATTATCTTCTTCAATGATAAACTAGGAATTAATAGTAAGTATAATATTGTGTATTGCATATACCTACTTGGTGATGTTTAGACATGATACAAATTTCCACTGAAATTACATAATACAGTATTATTAGAAATTCAGAAAAAAATGTGTGAATATATTTGGATCGTTTTTATAGGAGAAAGATTAAACAACATTTAATTTTTTTTAGTTATGTTAATTAATTAAACTTTTTGTTACACCTTGAGGTGATTTTTTACAAAAACGGCGCTATACAAAGCCACATGGCACACATTTTTATATGGCAGACAGACACATGGCCACATTTTTATATGGCAGACAGAGTATTGCACTCACCGCTTTGTTCTGCTGAAATAAAACATTATTATTATTATTATTATTAAAGCATCCAACTATTATTATTATTTATATTATAGATTTAAATTACAGATTTTATACTACTCTTCCATTAGAAGCTTGTGGATGGGAGATGAGTGTACATTACACAGGTCTGCAAGTGATAAAATTGCATAGGATTTTTATACATTTTCTTATAGATTTTTAAATTGGTAAAAACGAAAAAAATCTTCTTTTTTGTTACTCAAGTTTTTGTTTGTACTTAGCGTAATATTTTTAATTATTTAAAAAATGGCCTTAAAACGTAGACTTCTTACATTAATTCTATCATTTATAGCTGCAATTGAAAAAAAAAGTTAATGGTTGAAGAGAGTTGTGATAGGGGGGAGGTGGGTAAAGTCGTTTTAGCGTTAGGAAGAAGGTCGCATGATCGTGTAGAAAAAGGTTAAAAGTTGATAGTGAATAATATTACCCTAACCTTGGATCAGGTATTCGTCCAGTGTCCCATGATTCTGTATTACCAGTTCCACAGCCACCTTCTAATTTAGATGACATTAGAGTGAGTCAGAGAACTCAGACATATCGCTTCCCAGGACGAATCTATCTCAGATTTTTCTGTTGACGGGGGACCTCAACTTCTTTCTTTTTCTTTGTTTTATTTCTTTCTTCGAGTCTTTTTTAGGTCTCTCAAAAGATGCAGCCGAATTGCTAGAATAAAGGCTAATAAACAAAAACCTGCTATCAACCGGGACTTCATTTTCGAAGTACAGTCTTCGAGAGAGAATTTACTCAGTTTTTGTATATTTTTTTAAAAAATATTTTAAAGATCGTCTTTAAAATATTTCTTGACAGAGTTAATTCTAGACATTAATGATCTATTCTCAAATGGACAATTGCATAACAGTTTGATCAACAGTTAACTGATAGTTAGTTACATTAACAACAGTTCAACATAATAAATTCTTAAGATTTATTATCTCCAGAACGGGTATTACAAGGGATTGTATCAATTATGATTATCTCCTATATCACCTAAATGTATTAAAATGATCAGAAAGTAGAATGATTACCGACTTAACTTGTCTGTATAAAAAAATAAATTCAATTATTGATTGCCCCGAACTTCTTGATCTTCCCATGTACCACGTAAATCAACATCGAGGCATTATTAAAGGCCGTATTACGTGACAACTCCAACACTGTATTACAATTGAATACTCCCGTTCGCCGAATACAGAATTTAGGTAATAATTATAAAGATATTGTTGACATATTTATCACATTAATAACAAAATTTAAATTTTTTTTTTTTAATTTACTAGACTAATTGAATAAATTACAGAGCTCTGCTTCGAACTTATACCTTTTTTTTAATTTTCTTTTCTTTGGCTATTTTTTTAATTTTTTTATGATCATCTTCTGTTGATGGTTATGGCCAATTTTAAAAAAATGAGGGAAAAAAGTTGCTTAGCTGTATCATAATCTGACTTACTTATTTTTATTCTTTTAAAAATTCATGCATTACATCAACATAAAAAAATTACGATCCATTTTTATGAGGTATGCACTTTTTTTCAGACTGCGGACTGCACGGCAACGGCGTTCGCTCAGTTTGATTGATGAAAACGGCCGATTTGTCTATGTGTTTTCATATCGATTTAAATATGCACTCCGATTTATGGTTGAGTGGTCCAGGCATCTCGTCTTCAATTCTCTGCAAGCTAACTCCTCCATCATTGCACAAGCCACAATCAATTTCCGCTTTCAATGATTAGAGTAGGGATAATGTAATCAAATTATTTGTAATTAAGGAATATCCATTATCATTTCTTTATCTTTTTTTCTTGTTCATTTACAAAACCATTCAGAAAAAAATACATATTCCGTTTTTTTATGTTTATGGAGAAAGAAATAAAGAACGTCCTCGGATAAGACTACACTAATATATAGGGCGTTAAGGTCTAATTCCTGAAGACTAGAATAAAATATCGGGGGTGAGAGCAATGAGATAAGTAGCACTAGAGAATCGCAAAGCATCGCATCGGTATTCCGAGTTGCGAAAGAAATACTGTAGTGATGGAAAACGCCAACAATTAATATGGTCTCTATTCGTTTGGTATTAACCGAATATAATCGATGAATCGACCTAATACCAAAAATGGAAAAGTTTGAACATGAAACGCTTGCTAAAACCCACTTTCTAAACTATGTTTCTTACGTTGAATGTTCACGTTTCACGTAAATTTTGAGAGAAATATGACTTATTGCAGAAGGCCTCATGATTTTATGTTGTCGATCAAACTTGTACGATAATTTATTAGACATAATCGACTAGACACACCTAGACGGTAGGTGGTAGCTTAGGACTCGTGACCGTCATGTGCGTTCTACTCTAATATGCGACCATAATTTGATACATAATAATATTAATAAAAACAGTAGTTCATTGATACAGTTTTGAGAAGGTTCATATCAAGAATGCTTTACACTAAATAACCTAACCTGACATAAAAGAAAATACTATAACAATGTTGGAACCTGCTTCAAGTGAATATACTATATATTTTACTATATATACATTTAAAAAAAAAACATATTTTCCTTTTATAATGATGAAAGTAGGAGGAATTTAAATGTTGTCTTATTCGAAGAAATATCCAGATACAAAGGGACGCCACGTTTTCAGTCCAGTCTTAATCCCGGTAGCTGATGTAATTAAATCCTCCGCCGTTGGCTTAATATAACCCTGGGTGCACTTACCGGAACCTGCTTTTCGGTATGCACGAATACAACGGGAATTATAATTAAATGCATTGACAGTGACAATCAACCACCTTCCAACGCGTGCTCTTTATCACTGCAACAAGGCCGTGAACCTATTCATTACACGTAGTCTGTCATTTTACAGGGAGTTTACTTCGCGGGAAGCAGATGGGGGTAGAGAAGCTTTATTTGAGACAAAAGGTACCGGGGGGATGGGTGATTAGTTATAAAACATTTAAGTAGTTTTTTTTACTATAATACCACCTCCGTGGATGAAAGTTTCTCGGTTACGGATCCAGTGGTAACGGGTTTAGAATTTAAAAAGAAATACATGTCCAGGTTACAAATAACATTATCATATTTGAATTCCTCCTACTTCCAACATCATAAGGGAAAAATGTTGTTTGTGTAAGGATGTACTTAGCCAGGCGGAGAAGTGAACCTACGGCACCTGGGTAGGAACCCGATATTTTGGAGCTCTCGACCAACTAACGGACTACCAACATAACTTCAATGAAATAATTAATCTCACTGAAATAAAATAATGTACACATTCTTAATAATAACGGTATTATTTACACGGAAGAAAGAATTATTCAGTTGATGTTTATAATACAGAAGTGGGCAATCGAATTCATCGTCTAAATACACCACTGTTTACTTAAGGTCAAATTGGTTCTTTGAATTTCCCAACATCTCCTCGATTGCCATCCTATGGCGCGAGACACGTGTAGTCGTGTAAGTGTCCGGTATCAATATTTGTCCTGCGGAACCCTTTGGAAATTTCAAGCAAACGAACTTTGACACATGGATAGCCGAATGTATACTCAGGATAATGGGGGATGTGGTAGTAATAACATGGCACCGCGCAACGGGAATATTATTTCCTTCTTACCCGAGTGCCGCCGCGCCGACTCGCGCGTAAACCAACGAGTCGCGAATAGTCTTTGTTCGAGTAAACACAGTCTAAGTAAATTACTTGAACACTTGAACTTATGAACTGTAAAAACATAATATTAGTAAGAATAAAAATGAATGATACGAATGACGGATGTAATGGAACGGAACGGAGTTCCGGTTAACTCACACTGACCCTGAGAATGAAAACTCAAGTCAACTTTAAAAAAAAAAAAAACTGTTTTCACGCCTTAATTTTAAGATGCTTTTTGAAAACTGCACCATTTTGGAGTTTAAGGAGTTCAATACGATTTTAGACCATATTAAAATAGTTGCCAATTTATCCACAATGCTTTGCAATGGCATACAGTGTTTTGTTTAATAAAAGCTAGACGCTACTAAAAACTCTACATCAAGAAAAAACTAGTTACCTACCTTTGGGTGTATTGAACCGTAATATCATGAAAAATTGTGTTACAAATACAACTTTTTTTGGCTTTGATTTGTTTTAACGTAAGTTTGTACAAATATTGTGAAAAGTAACTAATTCAAGGGAATTTTTGGTCATGTACACGTTATCTAAAAAAAACATGTTTAATGATTAAGGAACGCGTAGTTGGCTTATCAACTGTTTTCAAGTCCAAATCTCCTCAAAATATTATCATAAATTTTCAGGAAACCATATAAAATTACAAACCTTTCGAAAACTCACAAATGTCACACACTATTCTATCCTGAATATCACGCATGTAATCCCTGTTAAATAATAAAATAAGAGTAATTCAAGGTCGTTTAGAAAAAAATAACGATACTGTTTGAATTAAACATTACTGACTCTAATTTTAAAACAGAAAAATACATATCTTTTATACTGTCCGAAATAAATTCTCGTGAAGTTGGGAATTAAAAAAAATTTGATCACTTAAAAATATTAAAAATATTGTCAATGTCTAGATATTATGATGTCAAATTAAATAATAATAAAAAAATTGCTTATTACCTCCCAAAGTAGTCCCCACATTTTTAAAAACCGATAACTAACACTTGGAAGTTAAAAAAACAATCAAATCTCTTATGTGAAAATGAGCAAATAACGCCAACGCGCGTATAAGTCACACCAATTAAATTATTCTGACTATCTGATCCCCCATGACGTCCTAGTTCAAGCATTCAAAGGTGATTTTTTAGCGTTTAGCTGGTATATGAATACACTGTGTTGCGTTACGATTGGGGTCGAATGACGTCAAAGGCTTTAAAAATGTTAGTTTTTTTTAAAAATATTTTTAATGGATTTATTATTTGCACGAATAAACGTAATTTTTTCAGAAACTGCGTTCTAAAAGATTTTTTGTTTCAAGGAGTCAAAGACAAAATTGATGCGTTTTTTTAGCATGTTCTGCAGTTTTTTTACACTCTTTTTCTCCAAATAAGATGATGTTTAAACTTTATATTGATGTGCGTTTCCCATGCAATAGCAAAATTAAAGCAACACATGGAATAACTAATAGTTCAAAGTCGGTGATTTTCCTGATATCATATATTGAGACCCGAGAAACGTCCCGGCGCGCTCTTATTGAATTGCATAAAAAAACATCAACAGGAACATCATGCAAAACTTAATTTTGGGTTCGAGGCCAAAATACTCACCTAAACCTAATGATATTTTTTTTCATCAAAAAGTATAGGAAATATCTAGTACGGATTAGAAGTAATTTATTTATTTTTGTTTTTAAAAAATGTATCATTCAGTTTGGAAGTGTATTTTGGCCTCAAAACCAAAATTAAGTTATGCATGAAACAGGCAGCGCAGCCGTTCCTCTTAAGAACATTGTCAGGAATAAAATAAAGTGAAAAACTCTCTTCTTCAAACATGTACGCCACTTATGATGTTTTAATTCCACATGTGACCTATCCATGTTACGAGCCAAATAAAGGTAACAAATTGATCAACATATTAATGACTATGTTCTGCTTCAATCCAAGAGCAAATATTAAGATTTACCGGCAGAAAATTTAGTGTCTCATACACGTCGTGTAGTTTTATAACTTTTGTCTTCCAGAAAAGGTTGATATACGAGCTAATAAAACACCATAAATTAAAAAACTTTGGGATTAATAGTTTTTCCGCTATGACCATGAACCGGAACAGCGTTCCGGTTAATTCCCACATTTATCCAATTCACGTGCATATAACGATTTAGTTCTGTATATTGCCAAAATGAAGTAATTACTTCGTTTACACAATACACAGGAATAAGCAACATCAACTATAAATAAAAATATTCGTAAATTCAGTAATATAAATGCATTTCCCGCTAATTTTCTATTGTGAAAAAATGGAAAACAAAACATCTCGGCACGCCGTTATTACTGACTATCTAATTGAATCCTAAAATATTTAATTAAATATAAAAAAAATTCGTAGGTATGTCCACGTAGAGTGAACGAATGATTAGATCCCCACTCATACTATTGTGAAGCCCCTGTCTTTATCTATGTGTAAGTAATAATAATAATAATAATAGGTCATATTTATTGACCAAGAAAAATATGAACTATTCCTTATCTGAGGAACTTATAAACGTGGAAACCTACAAGGGAATGCATTTTCGCACAACTCCGTAAAAAAAAACCCAACGAGTTTCAATATGGTTCTCGGCGACAGAACTATGGCATTATAATTTATTTTCCTATTAGCGATGTGATTAATTTTCAAAAAAACATAGCGTTGTGATTAATTTTCTTTGTAACCGAAAGAGAGATTTAAATATAATACTTTTCAAATATAAGAAATTTAATACTTTCTACACGCTGGAGGCCACGACGGAAATGATTTACCTCAGGGCCTATACCACCTTTGGGGATGCTGTGTGGACTGTGGATGGTATTTTAGAGGAAACGGAAGAATTAACCTGCGTCTTGAAGAGGTCAGTGTTGTGAGAGGGAGGAAACACAGAGGTCGGCAAATCATTCCACAGCCGAGCTACTAAACATGAGATCTAGTGGTAGAAGGGATCCGCTCTCATGCAATTATTGTCAATTCATTTGTTATTTTTTTTAATTCATAGAACTCCATTTAATATATATATATATTTTAAAATTATTTAAGGAAATTAATTTGAATAAAAGTATTTTAGTTTTTATTATTGTGACAGCTGTGACTTATTTATTTGATTTTATTTACATTTGAACAATATTTGCTTTTGTGGTGTTTGAAATGAATTTAGTATTTTATTTTTCAACCCTGAAGAATGGCCAGGCTGATCCAAAACCGGTTGTTTTGCATATCCAATAAAGTGGCATAGCAAAAAAAACCATTTTTAATCGATTAAACACATGTTGGTAATGTTTAAACGGAACCATCAGAGAACGAACAATCGGCATATGTACGCTGATATCTCCTTTATAATATTTTCCTCTTTCTTACTATCCACTCGTGACAGAAACATAGATGACTTAGCTTAGCCTAGCGGCAGGACCATATAGCATTTCAATTCCCTATCGCGAAGTAAATATCTCGTCAAGATCCTCGCCCTCTGTTGCCAGTGAATTTCACCGCGGAAGCCGTTCGCACGACAAACCTAAAACTTTATTTCCGGTCTGTTAAAACTCGCCATTTTGACAACGGTCGGTTTCGTCTCTTATCACCTGGAATGATTCTGAGCGCACAGAATACCATGGAACACTGCGCAACGCTGCGGAACACTGTGGAACACTATGGAACTGTGGAGGTTCACAGTACCGGGTACACTCCCCAGGAATGGGATAGGAATGTACCGACACTGAGTGTATGTATATGAAGGCATACTGAATATTTATGTAGTTTAACTGAATATTATAATTTGAAATATTTGCATAGAGTTTGCACGTCAGATGTTGTATTATTAGGTTCCTGTTCGGTGTTTATTATGTGGGTTATTTATTTATTTACGCCAACATTGGGTTTTACACAATTCCAATTTTTTTAACAGTACAGTCGCATATTTTATGCATATAGTAATGCTGCAATATAAATATAAATTTAAATAAAAAAAACATTTTTTTTTAAATATACACCATATGACGAAAGTATAAGTAATCAGAAGCTAATAAGAAGTTAATATTTAATGGAGATATTTTTGTGATTAATGTAATGATCAACAATAAATTCACGAAACAATTTTTAATAATACCTACGTAGCCAGAGAATAAAATAATTAACAATTAAGATACTAACAAATAAAATAAGTTCAAGGGAGAGCTTGGTAATTTATTCAATTAAACTAGTTGTTCTGCTTGCCGAAATAAATTTGACTATGATTTGTTCATATTTTGTTATTGATGTATTATAAATATTGACAATATCTTTGTAATTATTACCTAATTTCTATATAAGACGAACGGGAGTATACAATTGTGATACAGTGATATTAGTAAAATGATGAATTTACCTACTCGCTTTGTTAGAGATTGTTTTAATTGATTGCTTTCTACCTTTGCACACACAGTTATAGATTTAAATAGCTACCATAAACTCAGTGGATGAGAAATTCTTTTCAGGATAGTGTATGCATAGGTTTGATTGCATTTCATAAAATGCTCTATGGTTATACCGAGAGATACTTCTTTTCAATTAGTTCTCCGGCTTTACAGATAGGTCTTCTTCAAATATCTTTTGTTTATAAGATTGTTGACGGCAGATCGTTTACAGCATAGGTTACCAAACGTTTTTCCCCATGGACCCCTTTGCCGTTCTTTTAATTTTCCGTGGACCCTCCATTTGTCCAAACCTTTCGTACAATACTGAACAAGTGGTATTTATTCACTGCGCGATGCATTTCAGCTGGTATGAAAATTTGTAAAAACTTGCACATGAACGTGCCTGCGTGGATGCGATTTGTTTTAAGTGCGTATTAGGATTGTGGAGCGAAACTTACTACGGTGCTTTACTATGCGTACTCTCTAAATGAATTCGAATCCGTGGACCCCCATTTACATCTCATAGACCCACATTTTTTTCTCCCTGCCATGGACCCCTTGCAAAATCTATATGGACCACCAGGGGTCCCTACTGACCACTTTGGGAACCTATGGATTAGAGCCAACCCATCTCAGAAAAAAATTCTCTCTAAACCAAGGGCTCCACTGGATGATATCAGGATTCCACCTGTTCGTTAGCCGATCCACACTCCTCACATAGTCCTACTTGAGTATGGAGATTGAGACGGTGATGTCTGCTATATTTGTCTTGCCCCCACTCGCTAATATACGCGTTCTAGTGTATACCAAATCATAAGTAAAAAGCTAAATGGAATAATCAATGTCCCTCCATTGTTCTCAGTAATAAATGTTTTAGAATCAGGTTAATTATTAATAAAAAGCGATAGGTGCTGACAAAATAAGGACGGGGACCTCTCGCTTAACCTTTAAAGACTAAGCATACTTTTTTTATGAAAGGGTAAAGACTAATGATTTGTCAATTTGACTAACACAACTATCAACTATGTATTTTTTAACAATTATTTTTATAAAAAATAATTATTAGCCTGAATCACTCATCCAAATTGAAAAAACCTTCCGAGAAAAGATAAATGTCTCCGACAGGACTCGAACCTGCACACTTCTGATTGCCGGTCAGATGCTCTACCGTTGAGCTACGTCGGCTTATCGCAAACCCGCCAAGTTAATCAATATATACTAGTGTTTCATTCAATAATTTCTATTTTTTATTATATTTCACCTGTAAACAACCAACTTTATTAGTATGAGGAAGGCTTGTAATGGCTAAATCCCTCAATAGATGGCGTCGAGACAAATTATGTCTACATTTTATTGGTGAAAAATGTTTTGACTTGTCAAACATTTTTGTTAAGGTAAAATAATTGTTACCCTTTGCGCTATGCACAAAAATCTTGTCTTAAAAACTTAAAAAAAAAAAAAAAACTTTAGTTTATCAATTAATATGTATTTTTTGTTTACAAAGGTTTCAAATGTGTATCTTATTTTCAAAAATAACTTTATATGCATAAAGAACAAAAAACAAAAATATGTTTGTGGTTTAAAGTATTTATAAATTCCAGATCAAATTGGCGGTGACATAAATTAAAATAAAATTAATGAAAACATTTTTTTTTCTCGTCATCCGTATCTAAATTAAATGGTTTCACTCTATTAAAAAAATTTGCTACAATTCACAGATTTATGTGCCTACCTTGTGTTCTCCGCAAACTGAACTAAAAATTGAGTCGTATAGTCATATTACGCAGTCACAAGCTCTCGACAGCGGCTAAGCTGGAACGGAGATCTAGCGCGATCGGTATATTGGTGAGAGAGACAGCGCCTTTAGGTGATTTTTCACAAAAGTGCCGCTGTGCAAATCATCCATTTATTATTATTATACAGGATAAGATGAACGCAGTGTTAGTCAAAACGACAAATTGGTCTTCTAGGGTTAATATCGAAAAGTAAATTTAAATATGTAATGTATTTATAAAAACAGAACAAAAAAAAACAGATATTCACTATTACAATATTGCTGTTCATAAAGACTTTATCGACTTCTATATCGATTCCAAGATTGAGTTCTTCAAACTAATTTTAATTAAATATCCATAACGAACTAATATTTGCTGACATTATTGTAATATTGTCGAATTTTACTTAATTCTTAGTAGTGGAAACATTTCTACAAAACAATTATTAAAATAAATTGAATAATAAACTAACTAACTAACTATCACGCTGTATGCCAAACAACTTGATCTTGGCATAAACTTCTTGCTTCATTCATATTCATATATTGTCTCATACATTCTCTTCTGTTATTCCCACTTTTAGCATGATCCGTCTCAAGTATTTGACTTGATTGTGCCATGTCTTCCTCGGGCGTTCCCGGCTTCTTCTTTTATTCATATTTTCGTCACCTTTACACTCCTTTCATCGTTCATTCGCTCTACATGCCCAAATCAGGATACACAGAAAAAAATAATGACCAAAACAGACAAATAATTAACGTAGAAAAACAATAACATAAGAATAGACAAGTTACAAATTAGTAAAATATTTATTTTATTAGGAACCCCAACTGCTATTGAAGTCGATACCAGGTAAAGAAATAGTATTTTTCATCTCCTTATAAAAAATAACTACAATAACTATAGCCGAAAAAATTTCTTTTTAAAATTTTTATACAGTTATTTTTATAACATCACAGTACCTACTAGGTTAAACTGTGAATTTGCAATTTTTTTTGTTTAGTATTTTTGGTTGCAACGTTAACTCCATGAATAGCTGCAGAGATTTGAAGTATCTTTTTACCATTAAAAATATTAAAAAACTGTTTGCTCAAAATTTCTAAAAAATTTAATTCAAACGTACAGATAATCGAATGAGGCCGGGCGGGAACCGAGTATTTTAATAATACGGATTATTTAAAAATCGCATCAGAAAAGTGTGTGAAGAAGGGTCTTATTCATATTTTCAAATACTAAATGTTACTCAGGTAGCTATATAACATGGCGACTTTAGTGGAGTTAACAATGAAAGAGGTCTTTAATAATATATTGATGCCGATTGACTTAAATTCCGGATTTCGCAAGACGTTTTATGACAAGGGTTGTTTTAGGTTCCGTATTGGATAATAAATCAACCGTTTTAAATTGGAAAGGGCGGTAATGCCTGGAGAGGTCAAGGGTGAACATTGGCTTTGTTTTAAAACCCACTTCCCTAACGAATAATTCTTTTAGAAATAGAGGTTCCCTTCAATTGACATTATAGGTAAACCAGAAACCCTATTTCAAATAAGAGAAGTGTATTAGATAAAAAAATAAAAAAAATACCTGCAAATAACAAAACACACCACGCATTTGGGTATTGAGTTCCGGCCAACGGATAAAATCAAATAAAAGGTGTTGGTCTGGATCAAAACAAAGGGAACGAAAAAAAATCTAAAATTTAAAAACGTTTAATCTCAAATTAATCATTCCAACTTAATAAAAATTGTACGTTTTGCCTGTCATCGTCAGAAATAAATTTTTGGTACTACGACCGTCAGGTTATCTATTTTTGAAATTTTTAAATTCACTATATAATCGTATGAGGAGTTAATAACGACAGTGGAATTAGTTTATCCATATATTCTAAAATGACAAAGTCAAAGTGATCTTAAGTAAAACGAATATCTGTCTCGAGACACAATTCAGTACAATTCACAATTCAGTACAATTCACAATTAGAATGGCAGTAGCGCATACGGCGGCCCCAGTAATTTTACAAATCGTGTCGTCGCACGCTTGTCGGTCGGCCAGTGAGATTCTCCTGAAACACTAATCGACATTTTGACAGCTTATATATTCGTTCCTCTTCTATATTTTACAAAAAAATCAAAAAGTTCTATACTCAGCAATACTCAGCATGCTCTAATTATTATGGCATATTTATAAATAACTTGAAATTTCGTTGCAGGAGACAACCTCATTGTGTTGATACTTGAGTTATGTTTAAGACTTCTATGGAATTCTCTTCAACAAATTCCATTTCCTAGAAATGCTATTCTCCGACGATCTTCTGCAAAGGATTTCCTGATAATTTCTTTGGGAATTCTCCTCGACTCGTTAAAGCTGAAAGTCTTGAAACGTCAACAAATAAGTATTGAAAATCGCTTCAGTAAATTCAAAATTTATAGCTTTTTTTTATTTTTAAATCTATTAAAACTGAGTAGTAATTTTACACTGTTGTATTAAAGCGAAAATATTGCCAGGTGGCAATTTTTTCCAACTGGCCCAAATTATATGGGCATATTTTATGTAGCGTTTTCAGCAAGATGCGAATGTACTAAATATGTGAAGTTAAATATAAATGAAATACATTTTTCACTTTTCACTGCAGTGAAAAATATTGTGGATAAAAAATTACATATTCATATGGATCAACAAACGCCGATTCTAAATATATAAGTTGTATTATATATATTTATAAGTCGTTTTTTAAAAGTATTGAAAAACAATTTCACCAAAATGCCCTGTTTCGTTGGTACCATAAAAACGATGTCACGCGGTTGTTCGCTCCCAAATTCTTTCTGTGTAAATTCATTCTGAGTGATCGTATGACGCTTGTGTGACGTCATGTGGTCACCGCTACTAACCGCTCGGATTTCGGTCGTTTTGGTAGGTATAAAAAAGTCAATCTTTGAGAATAAATATAACTATGAAAACGATCTTTAAAAAAAAACTGGAATAATTTACAAGGTCAACTAACAATGTTAATAAAATACGAATCTTTTTATGAATTTAAAAATAAAATTACATGTCGAATTATGTCGGATTTAACTTCGTCGCTTAAATATCTGAATTAGAAGGAAATAGAAAACGTATCCGCTAATTTTAATTTCCTTGCTCCGCCACTTCAGTACTGAGGTTGTCCGCGTAACCTGATTGTCAAAGTTTGAGACGCCTGCCTTTGCGGTTGCAATCACTTTGACAGGTAGTTTATATTGCACAGCGTGATGGTAACCACCTTTCAATCAGGTGTAGATTTGGCAATGCGTAGAGCGAACAAAGCACTATTGCAATAGTATATCGTGGTACCCGAATGTGTATTCCACCTAAATTAGTTAAAACCCCCTCAATACGATATACGAAGCAGAACAATGATTCGTAGTTTGATAATCAGAGAATGGGGCAAACAATCGACAGATTGAAACAATTGCGAACAGGATATTTTGTGTTGTCAACAAAACTCATGAAATACTGTTACTCTTTTGAACACCATCACGTATATAAATTTTAATCATCAACCAAGTTTTTGAAAACAATGCTTCATAAAAAACAGTGGAAATATTATTTCATATGCAGATAGTAAAGGGTCAGGACTGGAATATTTTTAAGGTTAATGCAAATAATGATATGCAAATTCTGAAGTACTGGTTTGCTACCTGCTATCAATAAACGCTAAAAACGTTTTTATTCCTTTCACAATAATTATTTAAAAACTATGTACAACAAAAAATGTTACAAAACTGTTTGTAATTAAATACTTCAAGCAACATTATAAATCGTGCGATTGAATGCTGCCTAATTTCTATTATTTAATATTCATGTTTACATAGCCCTGTTATTTATGTTTAACTTTGTATTTTTGTTGTTACTATCTTATTTAACTTCTACACCAAGCTCGAAAGCCAGTTCTCTTAATTTTCGTAGTAATAATTTGAAAATATAAAAAAAAAATAGTGTACTTAGTAGAGGCAAATCATTTTAAAGAGCGCACGTTTGAATGTACTTTTGTGCACACCGATAGTCGTTAAAATTCGTTCTAAGTAGTTTGGAATATTACCCCCCTATCCCGCAGTAGTCGTGCGATATAGTACATCACTGCACAAGCAAGAATACCTTTAAAATGATTCAACAGTCCATTTTTAAAATCACCGTTAATTTCCTCTAAATGTTTCAATTTTCTAGGATTTAACGATAGCATGTGTGCGATCAGGCTCATAAATATGTAAATAGAGTTTAGCTTTTAATGATAATTTTAGCAGGCATAGTTTTGTGTTATTTTTTTCACCCTTGGAGAGACATTTAACAAAAAATAACAAGGAATTAATAATGTTAAATTTTTATTGAAATAACTTATTGAAGGTTATAAACCTCATCATAATATATTATTGTATTTTATTTATTTCATTTCAGATTTGTTAATGTTATCTTCAGAAATTAAAAAAAAATGCAAACAATGATAAATAAAAATCATAGTTTATTATTTCTATACCGACATTATTTAAAAAATGTAAAGTCTACCAATATAAACAATAAAATGTCATGATATATTAAAAAAAAAAACGGATCGCATTGAGAGGTGCATTTTTGACACACGAATCGTCATTGTACACTGTGTACAAGGTTTGATAGTATAGACAGTCATTCTTTACCGCCATACGGACATTTCAAACAACGAGTGTTGTTCGTAGTGTGCACACTAGGTGCACAAGATTCAGCCATCTGATTGGTCCGTTTGTTGGAAGCAAATTCAATAGGACGTAATACCTTCATAGAAACACATACCACATTCATAGAAAGACAGTCTCTCGAGCACTTGTTCATACCAATCATACGCTAAAAGAAATTGCCGTGCATAAGGGTCCATGCTGCACTAGCCATCGTCGCATGCACGATTCGCCCTCCCCCCTAGTGAGCAGCTGACACGTTCAAATTTTGCCACGGAAAATATAGCATTGTAATTTTCCCACATTATGCTCAATTTTTACATGAATTAGGGAAAAAATTTACACGAGTTTGTGATTTTTTAAACATAAATTAAGGAATATTTTGAGTAAATTTAAATACGGTCCATATTTTCACGGCGCCGTTTTAGAGATTACGTCTATATTTTTACCATGGTATGAACATATGTCTGATCCGGTGCTGTGTGCGATAAATAAATAAAAAAAACCCTATTTCGACAACTGGGTTCATAAAAGTGCTGTTTTTGAGTGAGTTTTTGTTGCATTTCGTTGCAGAACGATACTCAATTTATAGTTAAGCCCTCACCAGCCGAGATCCAGGTTCTGAAAAATTTCAACCTTTGTTTTCGTTGCTTTGTTTTTTTTTCACCGAACTTATTCAACACAAAATATAAACAACAATTCTTACGAGTGGTGAAGTGGTTTCATTATTTTCGCATTTCCCCGCAAGAAGGAAGACGATATGTTCAAATTATTCAAAGATATTGAAAAATACAACAGTATTATTTCATAAAGTTATTCGAAGGCCCTAATATGCAAATTTATAAACCCATCGTGTACATTTTTCATACTGATGTCGTATTGAATATTTTACTAAGCGCTGAACCTCTACGAGTACTTTGAATGTTCAGCCTCTCAAGGAAATATGGCATTAATTTAAAGGCAACTCGCGTCTCAAAAGGGTAGAGCCGGAAAACAAATAGAGTTTCCAAAACCGAAAAATTGAGGTTGTTTTTCACTTAGAAGTTCAAAGCGTTTTGCGTGGTTTAATGAATTATGACTCTTGGCGTTACCAATAGAATTTAAATTCTATTCATAAGTACGCGAAGACAATAGTTTATTGCTGCAGAGTGGTGTTTAGTGAAAATACATCACATTATCGTTAGGGTGGTTGTATAAAATTTTGTACGAAAATTGGGTAAAATTAATTTTATATTTGCTGCCCTTCAAGGGCTGTATTTTTCAATTCTTATACGCTTATCGGAAAACCACGAGGGAGTTTTAGCATCCGGATCAACGTAAATACTATCATACCCTTTTGCCCAAAGCAGTTAGGTAGGTACATCAATAAGTTTATCCCACTTAACCGAGTGAAATTAATTTAGCTCTCTGCCCAAATGGCTCCGATTCAAAACCGGCTTTTTTGTGAAATGATTTTAACTTCGCGTCAAAGTGTACACTACACTCAGTATCTCCATAATGATAGTAAAGCTTTAAGTTATGATTAGTCAGATCTGAATAGCCAGGTAGAGAACATTTTCAAACTCTGGTAGGGTTTCCAAGTGTCAGTGGTGAAAGTATTTTTAAAGTTAAAAAAAATACATATATACTCGTGTATATATATAAAATTATTTTAAAATGTAATAAAACTGAAACCGAACTCACCAAGTTAATCACCTCAAATCTCGAGCATAAAATAGACAATATTCAAATAACAACAAACGGAGTCTTAAAAATAATAGACGACCTAAAGACATCGAATACTTGTGGACCAGATAAAGTCTCAACAAATTTGCTTAAAGTAATAAAATCATTCATTGCACCTCCGATTGCGTTCATTTCTAATCTAAGCTTCCAATCGGGCATATTCTGATCATTTATAACACTCAATTATTACATTGATTCACAAAAACGGAGATAAGTCGCAGATTCAAAATTATCGGCCGATATCTCTGCTTAACTCGGTCTCAAAAATCATTGAAAAAATTTTTAAGAACCGTCTCACCCTTCACCTTGAAAATAATAACATAATTCCTAAGAGACAATATGGCTTCCGACCAGGATTAGGTACCGAATATGCTGTTGCTAAACTGACGAAAATCATCTCCAATAATATCGACGGAGGAAGGTATATATATATGTACCTCCAACTAAAAAATCCGCCTGCTAAAAATAATGTTATTGAACTCTATTCACAACTGCTACTGCTCAATTCGATAAAATGGTAACACCTACGTGCGCACATTTTTTAACTTAGTTATTCCCGCAGCACAGACTGAGGCGACGACAGTGTCGTTATGTAGGTTACATATCGGATCACTGCCGACGAACTAGCTGACAGCTATTAGAATTACGAGATTGATGACTGGAACGCAGCAACAACTTCCAGGGGAACGGAATGGTTGGGTTGGAACTAATTTGGAAACCTGTTGTATTTACCCAGAGATGAAAATACCTGAGATGTTTTAGGTTCGAGACAGTCGCGTGCCTGTATTCTCCGTACATTCTTCTGGAATTATTTTATATTTAAACTTTGAATATTAATGATCTCCGTGGCAGAGCAGTAAGATCCTTTACTCCTAGATATTTCTTTTTATTCATTTTTTTTATTTCTTTTTAAGTTATATGGGTACCTATCTTTATTAATGATCTTCACTTTATTCCGGAGTGGAGGATAT